>JADBJO010028337.1:0-20250 GCA_016801955.1 Conus betulinus
GCGTTTAGCGGGAATCTGGTCGAGGAGGAACAGAATGTGAACTTCAAAGGCTTAAGTTTCCCAGGTTACAAACAGGGGTCCCATAGAGACGTTGGCAAAGCGGTTCGCGGTTGGAAAGTCAACACCTTGAGATGCCCACCCATCAAGAAGTTGAAGTAGTCAGTAAAAAAAAAAAAAATCTGACAGCAGAGGGGCATCCAGGAGTCATGGCATGGATGTGGACTGGCGTCTTTACAAGCAGTGTAAGGGAGTGTACGATCTGCTACCGGTCAGTGTAAGGAGTGTAGCCTCTGTAAGGTCAGTGTAAGGAGTGTAGCCTCTGTACGGTCAGTTAAAGGAGTGTAGCCTCTGTACAGTCAGCTGTAAGGGAGTGTAGCTTTGTTACAGTCATGTAAGGAGTGTATAGGCTCTGTACGGTCAATGTAAAGGAGTGTAGCCTCTGTACGGTAGAGTAAGGAGTCATCTGTACAGTCGGTAAGGAGTGTGCCTTGTACGGTCGGGCGTAAGGAGTGCCTCTGTACAGTCGGCGTAAGGAGTGTAGCCTCTGTACGGTCGGCGTAAGGATTGTAGCCCTCTGTACAGTCGGCGTAAGGAGTGTAAGCTCTGTAAACGTTCCGCGTAAAGGAGTGTAGCCTCTGTACAGTCTGCGTAAGGAGTGTAGCCTCTGTACGGTCGGCGTAAGGAGTGTAGCCTCTTACAGTATCCGCGTAAGGAGTGTGCAGCCTCTGACGGTCTGCGTAAGGCGTGTTAGCCTCTGTACAGTCGGCGTAAGGAGTGCAGCCTCTGTACGGTCGGCGTAAGGGTGTCGCCTCTGTAACGGGTCAGCTAAGGAGTGTAGCCTCTGTACAGGTCGGCGTAAGGAGTGTAGCCTCTGTACCAGTCGTCGTAATGATGCAGCCTCTGTACAGTCGGCGTAAGGAGTGTAGCCTCTGTACATATAGAAAGCCTGGCGTAAGGTAAGGTGTAGCCTCTGTACAGTCAGCGTAAGGAGTGTAGCCTCTGTACAGTCAGCGTAAGGAGTGTAGCCTCTGTACAGTCAGCGTAAGGATGCTACCCTCTGTACAGAGTAAGGTAGTGTAGCCCTCTTGACAGTCAGAGTAATTAAGTGTAGCTCTCTTAACTCAGAGTTAATGAGTGTAGCCTCTGTACAGTCAGTGTAAGGAGTTACAGATCCAGTGTATGGAGTGTAGAGCCTCTGTAACAGCAGTGTATGGAGTGTTGCCGCCTGTACAGTCAATGGCGAAGTAGTGTAGAGCTGAAACCACTTTCGTCTTTTGAGGGGCCCATACTGTTTTCCCAATACGCTGATGATTCCGGCACCTCGCTCAACAACAAAAGGTTTGCTTTTATTCGGAACAACGCGAACAATGTGTGCAAGGCCAGTTCTCTGTTGTCACGTTTTTTTCTTACAGCAATGGCAATGGATTCAAGAACAAGACGGGAGTGGGAGGGGGCGGGGGGGTAGGGCTGAGAGGTGGAGATGTTGATCGTGATAGTGTTCAGGCTTGAACCCTTGACACGTTTGGCGCTGTGCATTTGGTTGGTCGCCCGGCCTTCCAAACGTCTGTTGGCATGCCGATGCCATTCCCTGATTGCCTCTCTGAAGCAATGAGGAGTCTCTGTATTTTTTGTTTTTTGACTGAAGAGGCGTAGCTGCTTGTCATGTCCTCGATGCGCTGGCTGACAGAGGAGGGGACCAAATGTTCTTTGCAGTCCTGCAGTGGATAAGGCTTTGCCCATCCCATGCCAGCATGGAACTACATGGCTTTGCCCATCCCATGCATCATTGACTACCAGGCTTTGCCGATCCCATTCCGCATGGAATAACAGGGCTTTGCCGATCCCATGCAGCATGGGACTTCCAGGCTTTGCCGATCCATGCAGCATGGACTTCCAGGCGTTGCCGATCACATGCAGCCATGGGACCTACCAAGGCTTTGCCCGATCCCATGCAGCATGGACTTCCAGGCTTTGCCGATCTCATGCAGCAGGGACTACCCTGGCTTTGCCGCTCACCCATGCAGCATGGACTTACCTGGCTTTAACCGATCCCATGCAGTATGGACTTACATGGATTGCCGATCCATGCAGTCAATGGACTACCAGGCTTTGCCGATCCCATGCAGTATGGGACTACCAGGCTTTGCCGATCCATGAAGCATGGACTACCAGGCTTTGCCGATCCCATTGCAGCATGGACTACCAGGCTTGCGATACCATGAAGCTTTGCTTTTGCGATCCCATGCAGCATGGACTACCAGGCTTTGACGATCCATGCCATGCAGCAGGCTTTGGACTACCTGGGTTTGCCGATCCCATGCAGAATGGACTACCTGGCTTTGCCGATCCCATGCAGCATGGACTACCTGGGTTTGCCGATCCATGCAGCCATGGACTACACTGGCTTTACGATCCCATGCAGCATGGACTACTGGCTTTTTGCCCTCTGCCTGCAGTCTCTAGCGTGCATGTGGACCATTTGATGTATTCTGTAGATGGTTGAGGACAGAACGCGCGCTGCCTGGTCTCAGCACTTGCTCAAATTGTCAGAGTTATGCGGGATCCTAGATTCCATGACTGAAGGTTTTGTGGGGGTTTCTTCTTGGATCGCTGGTGCTGCCTGATCTTCGGGTTCAGTCTGAGAACCCCAGGATCGTTGGCACAGAGAGCACTGAATGTGGTAGTCCCAGCTGATCTCTGGGTGGATGAGAATGCTGAGGTATTGTCTCTCAAGACGATACTGGACCGTGCAGCGATTGGCAGTGCTAGAGTGTTCGCCTTCTGTTCTGGTGATCGTCGAGTTTGACACCTCTTCAGGACGATGGTCCATGTCCCAATTCTCCTCACAGTCAAATAAGAGGTAGATGACTCTTGTGCTGGTCTTGATCACCCCGTACGAAGCCGTGTCATCTGCAAACAATCTTGCGTGTGGGATCAGGCTGTCTAGCAGGTCAATTGATGTATGTCAGGAAACAAAGATGGTTCAAGTGTCGATGTTTGAATTGCCCCTGATCTCATGCTGGACAAACGGGGAGGAAAAGGCTATCCATCACAAGCTGCCTGGACTCTGAGCTCTGAGGAAGTTGGAGATCCATGTATGTGTAGTAGTAACCTTGACACCGTAGCAATGGAACTATATAGCAGCAAACTGTGGTTCGCTTTATCAACATGCCGTGGAAAAATCCATGATCAGAAACGTCAGGTCGTTTGCCGCTGTCCAGCTGGATGGAAGTTCTTTTTGGGATTCGCAAGACGTTACTTGTCTGAAACATTCAGGTTTGCATTGAGAATGTTGTGGTTTCTTAAAATGCTGCGACACTGGGCACTCACGATAATACGCTCAAAGAGTTTGCACATGACACTGATGAGGGAGTTACGACTTGTAGTTGCTAAAGGCCATACTGTTTGCCCTTTTTGTAGATTGGCGGGACAATGTGCTGCTGTCCAGAACTAATAGTACTGCTGCTGGTGACATGGAAACCCTGGTAAGTGATGTCAAGGCAGGGGGCCATCTCACTGCCAAGTCCTCTTAAGGATAGCCGATCTTGTATCATGAGGTCACATGGCACGTGGAGGTTGAAGTTCTGGAGATCACTGTCACCCCCATGTTCTGTGACGCATATTGAAACTGACTGATGTTTCTGCTGGAGATGGTGGCAGGAGGGGCAGGAGGGAGGAGGGGGGGGGGGGGGGGGGCGTCTTCCTCGTAGACGTTTATGTGGTCAAGCTCTCCCTAGAGTTTCTTCCAACTAGTTTGGGATCAGGAAAACAAACAAACAAGAAAACTGTTTCAATATGGTTTAGAATGGCATCTTATTATTTATTATTGGGTTTATTTGGTCTGGAGTCCTGAATGTTGTATTGGCCTCGGGGACGACCATTCAGGCTGGCGGACTTCATACATATGAGCAATTCCAGACATGTATGGACATCCATGCCCTTCCCAGACATGGAGCTCTATCAGAAAACAAACAATGTACGATTCCTCAGCACTAAAGAATTTTTTTTTTTTTTAAGTAAAAAAGAAAAAAAAAAAAGCGTTTGTCTCACTTGCGCCCTGGGCAGCGGGATCGGTCAGCGGGATCGTCAGACGGATCGTCAGCGGGATCGTCGGGTGCAAGTTTTGGGCAGTAAAAACTGGATCCCCCTTAAAAAATAAACAGTCGGCGTAGCAAAAAGAGGTGGGAGAAGAAGACAGGTAGGTAGAACCATTTAAAACACAAAAGCTGGAGGGCCTCTCCAAGATATACTTCAGGATTAGTACCTGAAGCTGCTGCAGCACTAGAAAGAGGATATTAACAATTGGAAAAAAAAAAAAAAAAAAAAAAAAAAAAAAAAACCTAGCGTATGACTTTGAAGTTTTATGTCTGCATGTAACTAGAAGTACAACACCACGGACCAGTATATTTAGATGACTTCATAATCTCAACGCCCCCCCCCCCCCACACCCCCTCCCCCCCACCAACCCCCCCCCACACACACACTAACCAAACCAACAAAAACAAACAACACAAACAAGCAAGCAAGCAAAAAACCCCATGAAGGACGACGACTAGCTATGATAATCAGAAACAACTTGGAAAACAAATTGTCCAGGACAGTTTTAGCAGGACGCGTGAACTAATGGGTGTGCGACTGGAAAGACCAGATGGTAATAAGGACATCCTTATACTCGTCAGTGCATATGTACGCCCTACCATCCCTCACGTCAAAAATGGCTTGGACATGTTTGGGAGGGAAAATAGAAGATGAATCGGGGGGGGGGGACTCTGTAACACTATGTGAAGATCTTAATGCACGGTCAGAATTGGGGATCAGTATGGTACCAGTCCTCAAGGAATTGTGCTGCGAGAAATGATGGATGAAAGTACTTCTTAGCGCACTGACCTCATCTCGTACATATATATAGGACTGCAAGAGTGACACTGACAGTGCCATTGACTTTTGCACTCAGTGGACCAAAATTCAAAGCAGGCATGAGTGCGGAAATTGCACTTCGCCATCAGGAAAGTGCTCATTTCCCTTCCGTATTCAGTGCACAGAAGCCATTAAAAGGAAATCGACAAATGAAACATAAGAAACCCTTTCCAATACGACAGTACGAAAGCATAGATCACAGAAAAGTCGACGAGTAGAAGATGTAACACACACACGCCCCGCGCGCGCGCACACACACACACAACGTGCACGCACACGCACACACATACATGCACGCGCGCATGCACGCACGCGCACACACACACACACGCACGCACGCGCACGCACACACACACACACACACGCACGCACGCGCGCTCGCACGCACGCACACACACGCACTTGCACTCACATGCACACGCACACACACGCGCGCGCGCTCAAACACACCACACACACATCTAAAACTAAAAAAATCGTTCACCCCTTTGGTGGAACAGGCGCGCAGAGACATTTTGGATAAAGAAATGTAAGCGGTGAGAATTTTTGACCGACAGAAAGAATACACCTTGCCCTGATCCAAAACAGACATGAATCAGAACACAGAACAGTTTTCTAAACAGTAGCCTATATATATATATATATATATATATTATATCAGAAGCAAAAAGAAACTGAAGGGCAACAATGTTGTGAGTCACTTGATGACGACACAACAGTCACTCATTTCTGGCAGTTTCATCACCGTTTGGAAGGAGGTAAAAAAAATACAAGCGCCAACTCCAGATATTTTAGACGCCGATGGGAACAAACAATATTTATTTATGATTATTAATTTCTATGTCTAATATCATCTGGCGATGAAAAGACGTTCAATAAAAACAAACCACTGATCCGAACTGAACTGAACGCCGATGGGACTACGAAGGTCAAGGCAAATGAGGGAAAAAGAGTCGGCTCCACTGAAACGTTTCACATGACCGTGATCAGAGGCATCTGAACGCGGAAAAGAGAAGATAGGTGACCAAATTAAATCAACATCTCGCTCAACTGGCGATTGACGATGAAATTGTAGCACCTGAACTGAAGTCAGAGAATGCGGCAGACTCTACAGACGACGACACACACACCACACACACACACACCACACACGCACGCACAGCAACGCACGCACACACACACACACACAAATGCACACATGCACGCACGCACGCACGCACGCACACACACACGCCACACACACACCACGCACGCACGGCACGCACGCGCGCGCGCGCATGCACACACACTCACACACACACACACACACCACACACACATCACACACGCACACTGAACAGAGATAACAGACTTGGTCTGTTTCAGGATCTACTGCGTTTACTGCATATGTTGTTGCTCTGGTAAACGCGCGCTGAGTAAGTGTTGAACTAATCAAATGGTGCAGTGTGTACTGTTTGGAAGACAGATAGATGTGTTGTGTGTGTGTGACGTGGTGGTGTGTGTGGTGTGTTGCTAAACCGTGTGTTAGAAGCCAAAAGAAACTGTGTGCTGTGATGTTGCCGAGTCACTGATGACAGACACAACCGTCCCCTGTGTCCGTGCAGTGTGTCAGTGTGTTGAACAACGAAAGACAAGACAAGACGCCGACAAAAGATCTTTATTTACCGAGGATAATAAGCTAAGCACTGAATGTACTTTTATTCATCCAGTACCTCCAGCACCCTGGCGAGGAGGGCCGCCCCACCAATACCCCAACAAGCAGTGAAATGAAATAACTGTAACGCCGATAGGAAAGCAAAACCAAGCAAAGGACAATGCGGTCATGCACTGAATTTCCATGGAACCATCAAGAGCATTGGAAATAGAAGAGAAATGAACATTACGCAAAAAAACATAAACAATAATCGCAAAAATAGCATTAAATAAATATAAAGCACATAATAATAAGGAAGGGGAATGAATGAGAGTTGGGGTGTTTTGGAGGTTGAGGTGGGTTTAGTGCTTTTGGGAAAATATCCTGGACATGTACACCAACGTACCAAATTAAGCATGTTACACACACAAACAGTAACAATGAATATGACACAAGTTACGTACATAATTTTGGCAACACGTGCCATACATAACAACACGCACACAGACACATGACCACAGAAGCGAGCGAGGATGAGAGATGACACATCGGTAGACGACGAAGACACCAGACACAGACGTACGAGAGACCCACACGAGGTGAGACGCTGTTTTAGATAGAGGAGAATAGGGTCTGATTCCAAGTCACAAACCATGTTAATGCATTTTTCGTAAGCTCATGAAAACTACGTATACTGGTATTTTTTAAAGCCCTAATCAAATGGTGAGATGTACTGTGAGAGAGATGTCCATAGATTGTTTTGATGATGTGGTGTGTGTTTGTGTGTGTTTTGTGTGGGTGTGTGTGTGTGTGTGTGTTGTGTTGAGAGGAGAGAGAGATAGAGGGTGTGCTTCTCCTGTGTGTGTGTGGGTGAGTTGGGTGGTGTGTGTGTGTGGTGAGTGAGAGCAGAGAGTCCACGAGTTGGAAGAGAGAGTACCAGTGTGTTACCGTGTGTGTGTGTCCGGTGCCAAGTGGTTGGACAAGGGAGGAGGTGAGGAAAGGGACGGGTGGTCGGGGGGGGGGGGGGTCCAGAGGTTGTGAACATGTCTTTGCAGTCCCTTTGATGACTACTACTAATCTATCTTACCTCAGTAACAGTTACTGTCCTAGTGTCCCTTACTATCTTTTTTGTCTTCCATGATGATGATTGTTTTTGTTGTGTTTGTTGTCGTTTATCATCATCATCATCATTCCAACCTGCTGCTGCGGCCTAACTACTACACTACTTACTACTGCTGCTGCTTGCTGCTTGCTGCTATTTTTAAACTACTCCATATCCATCCCCATCATCCATCACATCAATAATCATCATAAATCCCATCATCATCATATCAATCATCATCATCATTCGTCATCATCATCATCAACCAATCATCCTGTTAAATTGACAAGTTCGGAGGAAACTTGGGAGCTTTTTTCTGGATGTTCACAATTATTACAGCTTTCAGATGGGGAATACGAATGCTCCCCCCAGAAAAATCCAGCAGCCAGGGAAAAAAGATTGATGTTTTGTGGTCTTCAAGTCCCCTGTGGTGGGTCAACCGAGGACGGAAACGTAGGGTCACGTGATATCAATAAAAAACCCGACCACAAGATGGCGGCGAACCCACGGTGAGACCGCGTGTGCTGGTACTTGGAGGGGGTAAGTGTCCGCCGCCTTCATAAAACTGCCTCACTGCCTTTCAGACAATAGCACCAACGTTAACCACTCACTCTTATCGCTGTCAATTGCCAAACGACCATCACGCTGTCCCCCCTCACCAGCCTAGGCAATTCTGGTCCTTGAAAAAACGGGAAACCGACGCTGCGCCTGCAGCAGTCTATGTCTGCACGGAAGTGGAAAGTGAATCATGCCCTTTCATCACACGATCGACCCACGTCCCCAGGTCCAAGTGGATCGATGGCCGTTTACTACGGTTTAGGCGTGTGACTCAATGCATAAACTGAAAGCCAGCGGACCAAGCTTTGCTGCCTATGACTTGTTGGCGTTTATCATTATGGTGCAAAGGCCATTGACCGGGGGGAGAATTGTAGATCTTCCGATATTTTGGCACCGCGGGCCCCTTCGTCATCATTCATTCATTGAACATGAATTAATATTATGGGCTTTTGAGCCGTTTTGGCCGGCTCAGTACAGGTTTCAATTTTGAGGCCGTACATGAAAAAGAATCAGGTAACTCCTGAATTTTTAAATGTTACCAGGGAAGTAATGTATCTTTCACAATTGTGTTTTAAAGTCAGTACATTTGTTGTTTCAATTGTTGACGCATTTAGCATGCAGAAAGGAAAACGCCAGAAAAGCTCCAAGAGATTAGTTATCTTGTCCATAACATCACAGAAGCGCAAGAGATTAGTGATATTAATTTCAGTTTTCACAAATTTTTGGTGGTGTGGGGTTTTTTATATCTGCCTTTGCTTCTCCCTTTTTGTGTCCCCAGAACTTTTTTTTAAACACCCCTTTTTCCACCCAATCTTCCCACCTTCTCTCCCCTTTCTTTCACCATATACCAGTGAATTTTTTGAGGGTGCGTACCCAAAATAATATAGGTTTGGGAAACATTTCTGTAGTAACTTCCCTGTTTTAAGTTCATACCCCATCATTATGGTATGAACGGTTTTTGTTTTCATCTTGTCTTAATGCTTTTTCTTCCCGCCAAGTCAATTAGTTAGTACTAAGTACTAATTTATGGATCTTCCTTTTTCATTTTTCATTTATTTTTTTTGTGTGTGTGTCCCCTCTGGATTGTAAATCTGTTGGTTTTGTTCACAGTCGCAGAATTCCCCTTTTACCCTTTCCCCCGTACCAAAAATCTCATAAACCTAACCCAAACACTTCACTCTTCAGGGCCCCGAAGTTTTTATTATTACTTCCACACATCCACACATTAATGAGTGTGGATGGTGATTAGGGCAGTGGCCATAGTACTTTAGGCTTCTTATTGAATATGTAGATCTCACTCATTTTGTTAACATGGTCCACAACCGTCAAAATTGCTTTCATTCAGTTACTTAATTAAAATTACTGTTGCAACAATTTGTCACATTTTGTTTGTCCTCTTGCCCGTTTCAAGTTTAGATGATATATAGATTTAAACAAACGGGACAGTGATTGCATAGCAGATGTTGCCATCCAAATTTTCCTATCCATACTTGTTACGGAGGGTGAAGAAGACAACCTATATACAAGACATTGATTTTTACAGTAACAGTTGTATATATCTTCTTTTGTTCTGAGAGTTGTAAAAGTCTTGAAGCAGAGAGATCTGTGTTACTATTTGAAGTAGACAGACCTAGATCTGTCTTAAAGTGGCGGAGATACTTGTCTTTAGTGTTTGAAGTGGACAGATCTTTTTTTTTTGTTGTTTGGGCCGAGGACATCACTTGGTCTGTTAGAAAGAGGTAAGCCATCAGGTGGTATTGCGTAAGTCTCGAAGAAGAATCTGACAGGCGCTCTTTCTGTCTTGAAACTTCCCCACAGATCCTCTTAGGCTTGCGAACCCCAGTCCTCCCCTGCCCCCGGAGTCTCGTAAAGGGATCAACCCCCTCCCCTAGAATGGTTCCGATGGCTCAGAGACATCTTGGCCTTGAAAGTCTAGCTACAAACTCTCCAAAAAGTCTGCACTCTGCGCCAGACAGATCTCTTCTTCTGGGAAAGCAGACACATAAAACCCCTTTGCAGTGAATCTTTGATTTTGGAAGCAGTACAGTTTTGAAGCGTAAAGATGTCTTCTGTCTTGAAAAGGTCTGATCTCTTCTATTTTGAATTGCGCTCCAATCTCTTCTGACTTGAATTGGTCATATATAGTTGAACTAGGGAAAGATCTCTTCTGTCTTGAACTGGATACCCCCCCTTTCATCTTGAAATGGACAGATCTCTTCTTTTTCTGTGTGAAGTGGGCATCTGTTCTTTCTGAAAATGGACAGACTTATCGCTGTGGGTGATGTGGGCAGATCTCTCCTGTCTTGAAGTGATGTTTTTTGTCTTGAACTAGATCTCTTCAGTCTTGAAATGGACGGAGTCTCTCTCTGTATCTGAAAGTACCACAGATCTCTTCTATGGTCTGGCAGTGGGCAGATCTTTTCCGTTTTGAAGTGGTAGATCTCTTCTGTCTGGAAGCAGATAAATCTCCTCTGTCTTGAAATAGACAGATCTCATCTGTATTGAAATGAACCACAACGACGATGGAGGAATGTTTGCTACCATGACTTACTCGGAAATGGCCACTCGGAGTGGGGCTCGTGAACTGCTGGTTTCTGTCCCATTTCGGGAGGTCATGAAATCAGCTTCAGTGGGCTTCCAGTTTGCATGCAGATGACCCGTCTTCTGGCATGTTAATACACCGTGTCAGAAAGACATGGAGACAAAAAGAGGAAAAATAGCTGTTTGTAGTCGTTTTTTGATTGGGCCTCTCTTGTTCTGTATTCCTGCATTTAAGATTGATTCCACGGTCACTTCTTCCCCAAACCACAGCCATCCCGCCACCTCATTCTCTGTCTACTCTCTGTCTGGGCTCTCCGTCTGTTCCTCTCTCTCTCTGCTCTCTCTGTCTCTCTTTGTCTCCTCTCTCTCTCTCTCTCTCTCCTTTTTTCTGTTTTTGTTTTGCTTTCCTTCTTTTGAAGAATGGAGGACGGTGATGTGGGTGGTGGGTTTGAATAATTATGCACTGGTGAACTGTCCAGAAAGTTCTGCAAATTGTTGAAATGTTTGTCACGTGATTCTTCATCCCCTCCCCCTCCCCTTCTGTTCTGCTAATGCTACATAATATTGAGCAGACAATCCATCACATACTCTTGTGTAAGGGTTTTTTGTTGTTAAACACCACTCCTTTGCCGTGTTTTATAAAAAAAAAACCCTACACGTTGACCAGTACTGCAGCTTTGTACTTTTGCAGTGACACCACAGTACATTGAACATTGTTTAGTCTCACAGCAAACAATAAACAAGCAAACAGCAACAATAACAAGAAAACGCGATAAAAACAAGAAAACAACAACAATAACAAGCGAACAACAACAATAACAAGGAAACAACAACAATAACAAGGCAAAAACAACAACACTACAACAAGCAAACCACAACAATAACAAGAACCGCAACATCCAAATAACACAGCACAATACAAGCCAAAAACATCAACAATAACAAGCAAACAGCAACAATAACAAGGAAACAACAACAATAACAAGAAAACAAGCAACAATGACAAGCAAACAAACTCAGAATTATGTGTGAGGATTGAAGACACTTTCCGAAGGGAATGAAAGCCATTCTGCTAAAACTGTATCCCTCTAATGTGATTCCAAACTCATGGATGTGGTTATTTGCTCGGGGCGAAAAGTCGACGGAGCAAGGGTCATCTAACCCTATGTGACTCTTCTTTAACCGAGGTAGGTAGTGTGTGTGTGTGTGTGTGTGTGTGTGTGTGTGTGTGTGTGTGTGTGTGTGTGTGTGCGTGCGCGCGCGCGCGCGCGCGCGCGGCACACGTGCGCGTGCGTGTGTGTGTGTGTCTGTCAGTGTGTGTGTGCGTGTGCGCGCGCACGTGCACAAAATATGTTGTGTGTGTGCTTGTTGACTCGTGCAAGTGAATAAGCGTGCATGTGCGCGCGCCTGTATGTATGTATGTGTGTTGTAAACATAGTAGAAACATCACATCATTCTGCCATACAGCTTAGTGGCGACCAGGTGTTCGAACCTCTCGTGGGGTCAGATCTTCATGGCTTGAAACTCCCTTTACTGTCCAACCAGCGGTGAATAGGTTCATGATTCAGTTCAGGGAAAATGAGCGCGGCTGAAGGAGAGGGATAGATTCTGCTTCTACGATACCGTGCAGCAGACACGGTGACGCTCTAAACAGTTCCCTGCCATCCTGTTCATCGGCCTAAAGGACTTCAAAACTTCACTGTTTATCCTGGTCTCAATGGGAAACGTCCGTTTTCGAGTGAGACTATGAACACTCGACATACACACAGATTTATGTGGGATTTCCCCCCCCCCCCCCCCCCCCCCCCCCCCCCCTCCCCGTCCCCTATCCTCCATTCCCGACGCATCCCCTATCCATCCCCCCCCCTCCATCCTCCCTGTTCCAACCTCTGTCTTACCCCTTTTTCCTCCCACTCCTATCCCCCCCCCCCCCCCCCCCCCCCCCCCCCCCCCCCCCCCCCTCCCCCCCCCCCCCCCCCTCCCGCCTGTGATTTTTTTAAAAAAAGAAAACTGTATGAACTGTTTTTTTTTTTTTAAGTCTCATAACTCATGCATGGTATGACTGACAGCAAAATGATAATAATGATGATAATGATGATGATGATAATAATGTAAACAACAACAACACATAATAATGATAATACAGCAATAATGATATTAATAAAAAAAAATAATATAAACATTACATTATAATAATAATGATAATGAGAATGATGATGATGATGATGATTGATGATGACAAAATAAAAATAATGAATGATGTATGGGATATAAAAGGGGGGAAGAGAAAAAATATGATAGGATGATGATGATGATATAATAAAGTATAATAATAATAATAATAATAATTATAATAGATATACATAATATATGACTTATGATGATTATGATGATTAGTGATGATAATTATGATATGATGATGATAGGAAGGACGGATCAGATCTTTCTCGAATAGCACTGGCCTGTAGGTTTCATGATCGACGATCAGATTTCAGTCCATACTCATAATCAGGTCTCCTACCTCGCTGTCCGACCATCTCTCTCTCTCGCTCTCTCTCCGCTCTCTCTCTCTCTCGCTCGCTCCCCGCTCGCCCCCTCGCTCACTCCTACCCCCCCTCCTCTCCCCTTTTCCCTCCCCCCCTCCTCCACCTCTCTCTCTCCTCGCTCCTCTCTCTCTCCTCTCTCTCTCTCTCTCGCCATCCAGCCTAGACTTGTAACAAACCTACTCCATCCAGCCGTACCCCTACAACAGATGAAAGACTAAAAGCTCAAAACATGCTTCCTCTGAGTAAGCAGTTAGAATTCAAACAAGGCATCATTATGTTTACAATCTCGAGCTAGACACTATGCCATGTTATATCAGTGCAGTGCCCTTTTGACAAGATTGAACAGCACTTTTCTGGCTAACCCTCCAAGAAATTCCTTCTCCCCTACCCACGCATTGATCAAATACAAACAACCTAGCTTACTCTAGACCATATATCTGGAACTCACTTCCACCCTAATCTACAAAATACGAATACGTTAAAACTTTTCAGAAACCTCTATATAAACAATACATGTCTTAGTAATTCAGTTATTCGATTAAAATCATTTAGCGTCATTCGCAAAGTCTTCGGAAAACCATACTTTGAATACGCCGTCTAAACATATAACCCATTCCGTTAGATCGCTCATCCCCACTCCCACTCTGTCTACCATCCCTCTTCTCCTCCCCTACCCCCTACCTACCCATTCTCTCCCCCGCCCCTCCTCCGACCACTCTGTGTAGCACACACACACACACACACACATGCACGCCGCACGCATGCATGAACGCACACACGCAAGTATAGACAGATAGAAAGGGATGGGTAGGGATTGTATGGTGGGACTGAGAGTTAATGGTGAGGGAGGAGGGGGGGGGAAGTGAGAGATAAGACTTTGAAGGTTTCAGTTGAATGTAATGTGAGTGTATACAACAGTCCCATTTGTATGTGAAAATCATGAAATGTGTTTTCCATTACCTGATTGTAAGCAAAAGATGCATTTGAAAATGATAGAGGAAGGGGAGGGGGTATTGTCGGGTATCTTTAGTGGCACCAGTGTGAGCATGAGCTCATTTCCGTTTGTTTTGAAGGTCTTGACTGACTGCCCTATGTTTTATTTCACATGAAGCTCATTGCTGCCATTTCTTTCTTTAATTCTGGTGGGCTTTTTCTTAGGATTTTAGAGCAGTGAGTGAGAATTCAGGTAAATTGGGAGTGAGAGATGATCAGTTTTCAGAATATAAATGCTGTGCTTTGGGCTGTCACTCAGAGGGCCCTCGGTTTTTGTATGCTTGACAAGGTTTTATAAATACAATACACGAAAAATTTGCAATATGCTTATTGGGTGTTGGTGGTTTTTACTGTTCAACTTGACTTGTTTGCTTGTTTGTTTGCTTGTTTGTTTGTAAGTTTCCGTCTGTTTGACTACACCCCCATGTCATTGTTACGTTTATGAATAGTATGATTGTCATGGTAGAATTAGATTACAGTGTTGCTATGTCGAAATCAATCAACCAGTCAACCAATCTCTCTTTCCCTCTCCTCTCTCCTCTCGCCTCTCGCTTCCCTCCCTTCCCTCTCTCTCTCTCTCTCTCTCTCTCTCTCCTCTCTCTCTCTCCATCCCTCCCTCCTCTTCCTTCCTCCTTCTCCCTCTCCAACTCACTCTCTCTCTCTCTTCCCCCTTCCCTCTCATTCCTTCTTTATCTCTTCTCCCACCCACCCCCTCTCTCTCCCCCACCCTCTGTGGTGTGTGTGTGTGTGTGTGTGTGTGTGTGTGTGTGTGTGTGTGTGTGTGTGTGTGTTGTGTGTTGTGTGTGTATGTGTGTGTGTGTGTGTGTGTGTTTTGTTCAGTACAATTTTGAGTTAATCTGACAATAAATTGGTTTCAGTCAGTCATGTGTGTGTGTGTGTGTGTGTGTGTGTGTGTGTGTGTGTGTGTGTGGTGTGTGTGTGTTGTGTGTTTGCGTGTTTGTGTTGTGTGTGTGTGTGTGTGTGTGTGTGTTGTGTGTGTGTGTGGGTGTGTGTGTGTGTGTGTGTGTGGAGGTGCGTGCGTGCGTTATGTGTGTGTGCATGCGTGCGTGCGTGGCGTGTGTGTTTTCCCTTTCATGACGCAGATTTATAACATAACACAAACATGTGTATTTATATGAACCCATTAATCATCATGCTATGCTCCAATGTATTTGATACCTGTCTGGTTCTTCTCTCCCTCTGTCTCTCTTAATGATACTACGCTCATTACACCCTCTCCCTCACTGTCTGTCTCTTCTGGTCTGTCTGTCTGTCTGTCTGTCGTCTGTCTCCCTCTCTCTCCTCTCTCTCTCTCCCTCCTCTCTCTCTCTCTACTCGCTCTCTCTCCTCTCCTCAGCTCGCTCTCTCCTCGCTATTTATATGAAGAAAACGCACGGTGTGCCGTGTGTGTGTGTGTGTGTGTGTGTGTGTGTGTGTGCGTGCGTGCGTGCGTGCGTGCGTGCGTGCGTGCGTGCGTGTGTGCGTGCGTGCGGTGCGTGCGTGCATGTGTGCGTCCGTACACACACTTGTGTGTGTGTGTGTGTGTGTGTGTGTGTGTGTGTGTGTGTGTGTGTGTGTGGTGTGTTGTGAGAGAGAGAGACAGACAGACAGACAGACAGACAGACAAACGAAACTACTTCTCTATTTCTCTGGGTATCCCCCATTTCCTCTCTTTGTCCGTCTTTGTTTCTCTTCTTTCTACACACACACACACACACACACACACACACCACACACACACACACATACTATATATAGATATATATTAGTTTTTTTTTTTTTTTCCCTTGATTTAATCGTTCCTTTCATCAAGCCACCTTGCATGCCTCTCTCTTTTCTCTCTCTCTCTCTCTCTCTCTCATCTCCCTAAATCTCTCTCTCTCCCTCTAGCCCTCTCCTTCTCTGCTCTCTCTCTCTCTCTCTCTCTCCTCTCTCTCTCTCTCTCTCTCTTCATTCCTCCGAAATATTTTAGGTCCGTCCTCGCCTCCTAAGCCGTCTTTTAGACAGATTGTATTAATGTCTTCTGCAGAGGATGACGTTAGCACGCAATTAGCGATTTGTTTGCATAACGCTTTCAAGATTAGGAACACTATATGCAGTTGATTGGTTGTTTATGGCATACATCTACATCTTTTTCCATCCTTTCTATTTACGGTTTATCATCTGATATGTACTGCTTGTTTCCCACACCCCACCCCTTTATGATGGTTCCATGACTGTAACAGTATAAAACCGAGATAGTAGTTATTTTCCCCTGTTAGCATAAATACATTCAAGCTGTAGTTAGTTCCCCCTGTTAGCATAAATACATTCAAGCTGTAGTTAGTTCCCCCTGTTAGCATAAATACATTCAAGCTCGCAGAGATGACCATCATCCTCTATTTCTAAGGTCGCGTATTTCTGTCAAAAGCTGTAATCCCTCTCATGGCTGGTATCGGGATATTGAGGTTGCACGTGATATGCAAATCATATTATTCCTGCACCCCCTCTCGTGAGGGATGATGGACCGCGTTATAGTTGCCACTGATTGTGGTGCGTGCAAAAGAGAACGAAGGGATCAGAAGAAGTGAAGGGTGAGAAGTTAGGAAACACCAAGGCCCATAATGATCTTCTTCTGCGTCAAAGCAGTAGTTTTCTCTTTCCTGGAAAACTGCGCTTATACGGTTTTTGGCGCTAAAATAACTAACGTCACTGATGTTGCTGCTGTATAATTATTACTCCTTTTCGTCTTCTTTTCTTCTCTCTTCTTCTTCTTTCTTCCTTGACAGGGCAGTTAAACATTATCACCATTAAAACAGATAATTGTAACTCACGAAACATATAATCTAGATTCATGAAAACAATAATAATGATTCCTAAAACAATTTTAACTCAGGAAAAATAATTGTAAGTCATTAAAATCAGGATCATGATAATCATGAAAACCAACGATTATGACTCATAATAGCAGCAAGACCAAGACTCATAAAAATAGTATTGATGACTATTTGAAGCAGATAGGTCTAAGGTCTTGAACACAGATAATTCTAATTGATGACAAAAGATATACCATAACCCATTAAAAATAGCTATCCCGACATGAAAAACGTCATTACGACTTATGAAAACGGCAGTTTTTCACTCATTAAAAGAGTAATTTGATTCATAAAAATAGGAAAATACGACTCATGAAAAGTAATTCTGATATTATGACTCACAAAGATACTAATTATGACTCATGGAAACAGTCCCTCTGACTCATAAAAAAACAGTAATTATGGCTCATAAAAGTAATTATGATTCATAAAAGTAGTTATGACTTTAAAACACAGTTTTTCTGACTCATAAAAACAGTAATTCTGACTCATGGAAACTGATACCTCTCAATCATGATAATCGGTAATTTTATCTCACAAAAACACCACAAAAAAACAGTTATTATGTCTGATGAAAACAGACTATCTAATCTCGCAAAAATGGTGATTATGGTGAATAAAACAAAATACTTATGATCCGCCAAAGAACCCCAGACAATTAACGGAGTCACGAAGAAAAGGTGGTCAGTGACTCATGATAACATTTAAATACGACTCATAAAAGCAGATACTCACGACACACACGAAAACAGATCATTCTGACGCAGGAAAACAGATAATTTGACTTGTTTGGTAATGCCCCACTGGTATCAGATTTGTCAGTGTCCAGACTGTCTACCTTGAAAGGTCTGATGTGCAATGTATACATGCCAGGAGACAAAAGAAGTCTGCCATAACTACCGTTTTCATTGCTCGAGACTTATCATGGTGTCATTAGTGTTTGTTTTCTTTTCTTTTTTTTTCTTTCTTTCGTTCTCTCTCTTTTTCTTTCTTTTTCTTTCTTTTTTTTCTTTCTATTTCTCTCGTTTTCTCCTCAAAACAATTCTTTCTATTTTTGACTCGTTACCTGTTCTTAACCATGTCAAAAAAAATGAAAGTCGTGGGTTTTTCCACTGGATGATTGTCTTTAAGATTTGACAACAAATAACTACCGAAAAGTGGTTAAGATCGCGAACTTCATTTTGACAACACAAAAATTCTGTGGCCGTTCATGAGTCGCGCTGCTCGTCATGATGATTTCAGTTTCGATTTCCTTTCCACGTCTGTGGTCGGGGATCACCAGGATCGGCAGTTTTCTGGGAGTTGTCGTTGGAACGGACGTGGTGTCGACCTCCGAAGCGAGAGCTCATTCATACCAGCTTAACAACTCACCATTATTGCCGTAAGTGGGGAGAGGGGAGGCGGGATGGGGGCTTATAAGGTGGAGTCATCCGTATGTTGGATCAGAACAGGCGCCACTTAACACCACCGAAGTGACCCGCAGCAGTGCAGTGTCTCCTCCGGTGGGTTGCCTCGTGATGACTTGACACTGACTCCTCCCTGTGGACTGCCGGCGCCGTGGCTGTGGAGGGACCATCCAAGCTGTGGCTGTGGACGGAATTCTGTTCGGAATAAGCGGCAGGTGAGTATTGTACAACAGCAAGTCAGTTTCCATGGTTTTTGATTACCATTTAGCTGCGAAGACAACGAACGTTTTTTCTTAAGAACATAGTAATCATCATGATAATTCTTGACGATGACGACTTTTTTCCTGTGAGCAAAGAACACTGTAGTGTAGGTTCGGAAAAAAAAAAAAAGTCTGTGGTATCTCATACCCTTTGACAAAAAAAAAAAAAAAAATTTATATGACCTTTTTAGGAGAGAACCACGTTTCCATACACGAGAGAAGGAAGGTGGAGAGGCGTGGGGGGGGGGGGGGGGGGGGGGGGGTGGGGGTGGGGGAGAGGCGTGGGGGGGGGGTGGAGGGGGTGGGGGGGGGGGGGGGGGGGGGGGTGGTTGTTTGGGCCCGTTAATTGTTGTGGTTGGCAGAGATTGTGGTGTTGTGGGGGTGGGTGGTGGTGGGTGGGGAAGGGGAGTTCCCGAGATGGTGAAGGGGCCCACTGGTAGGAGAAGCGGGGGAAGTGGGGAGAGAGGTCACAGGATGGTCGAAGAGTTGGTGGGGATTGGTGTAAGTTCATGAGGGGACGGGGGGGGGGGGGGGGTGGGGGGGGGGGGGGTGGTGTTGGGGGGGGTGGGGGGGTGGGGTGGGGTGGGGGGGGGGGGGTGTGGGGGGGGGGGGGGGGGGGGTTGGGGGGGGGGGTGGTGGGGGGGGGGGGGGGTGGGGGTTGGTGGGGTGGGGGGGGTGCGGTGGGGTGTTTCGAGGGAGGGGGGGGGGGTGGGGGGGGGGGGGAGGTGGTGGGGGGGGGGGGGGGGGCGGGGGGGGGGGGTGGGTGTGTGTGGTGGGTCTGGGCGGGGGGGGGGGGGGGGGAGGGGTGGGGGGAGGTTGCCTGGATCTTTTTTTTTCTGGTTTTGTAAAAGAGGTCTGGGGTTGGGGGTGGAGGGACAACACGATGACAATTACTGTCTCGCCTGGTATCTGTCTCTTCTCCCACTTCATCTCCTGTCTCTCTGGTAGCTGGTGTCTGTCTGTCTGTCCTTTCTGTCTCTGTCTCTCTGTCTCTGTCGTCTCTCTCTTTCCACCTCTTCCTTTCCTCCTCCCCTGCTACTCTTTCTCTCTCCCCCTCCCTCTCTCCGTCTCTCTCTTGCTAGTCGCCCTCTGCGTCTCATCTTTCTCCCCCATCCCTCCCCCCTTCTTCTTTTTCTCTCTTTCCTTTCTTAATCCCTTCCCTCTCTCTCCTAATCTCTCTCTCATCTCTCTCTGGTCCTCCTCTCCCCTTTTCTTCCTTTCTTTTTCTTTCTCCCTCCCTGTCTGTCTCTTCTCTTGAGCCATCTCACGCGCTGCTCGGCCCTGTCGCGCTCTCTCTGTCAGTTCTCTAATGTGTCTTCTTCTCTTTTTTTCGGGCCCTCTTGCTGTCTCATACTCTCCTCTATCCATCCTCCCCCCCCGCTCTCTCTTTCCCTTCTTCGTCCTCTCTCTCTCCATCTCCTCTCTCTCCTATCTCGCCT
>JADBJO010028338.1:5000-7500 GCA_016801955.1 Conus betulinus
TATTTAGTTAGTCGATTACCTGTTGCACTTTGATGGATATCTATTGATTTGTTCCTGTTTCTTTTTCGAAAAGATTTGTTCACATTACCCCCTTCATTACGGGCTAGGGGGCCTAAATGAATAAAACATCCGTATCCGAATCTCTCTCTCTTTCTCTATCTGTCTCGTCTGTCTGTCTGTCTTTGTCTGTCTGTCTGTCTCTCTCTCTCTCTCTCTCTCTCTGTCTCTCTCTCTCTCTCTCCTCTCTCTCTCTCTCTCTCTCTCTCTCTTCTTCTCTCTCTCTTCTCACTGATTCAGCTGTAAGGCTGACTGGTGGGGGGAAAAGTTGTTGGGGCCGTGCTTATCACTGGCATATGCCCCTTGAAAACGGCGCGGAGTCATTCTCACTGAACGCGAAATCTCATACCGATTACCTCCCCTTGGAGATTTTCGAACATCGTCTGTTGGAAAACGCTTTTGAGCGTTCTCTTGACGCCAAAAAAGAGAGAGAGAGAGAGGAGAGAGAGAGAGAGAGAGAGAGAGAGAGAGAGAGAGGAGAGAGAGAGAGAGAGAGAGAGAGGAGAAAGAGGAGAGAGAGAGAGAGAGAGAGAGAGAGAGAGAGAGAGAGATCAGTATGGGAAGACATCAGTATGAAGACAATGAGGTAGGAACTTTTTGGTATATACCGTGTCGTAGCTCTATTTTAGTAATCTGCCTGTCTGGTCTGTGTGCCTGTCTATCTATCCAGCTACCTGAGCGCGCGCGAGGTGTAGTGTACCAGGTAGGGTGTCAAGACTGTGCCAATACCTACATTGGCGAGACAGCAAGACCACTCACCACCCGTCTACAGGAACACACAAAAACCGATCTACCATACACGAATACCTACAAGCCACAGGCCATAGTTTCAGCCTCCAAAATACCAAGATCTTATCTACAGAGCCCTTCCTCACACAATGAAAAGTCAAAGAAGCCAGCCATTGAAATCAAGACTAGACGCCCCAGCCTGAACAGAGATCAAGGTTTTGAACTCCCCCTATTTACAATCAGATCCTGACAACCGTTCACCCCACACAACAGTCGTCCCACCAGGCCTCGCTGCCACAACAGCAACAGTGAACTGAAGAAAACAGGGCGACCCTGTCGAAATATTCTCAAAGTAAGTTTTGATTCTGAGGTCTAAATGCTTTTCTAATGTCGAATCCAGAATCCAGAAACCTATATTCTTATTCAATGATTTATATAGTTAGTACATTTATAAACAATGACAAAAGAAAAGGACTACAAGCATCCCCTTGTTTTACACCCTGTGTACATGAAATATAGTCTGTAGTTCCCCACCAGATCTGACTCTTGCTTTAACATTTCATACTTTTAATACACTAAAATGATTTGCCATTGGTACTGTTATTCTTCACTATTGGCTTGTGTAATTTTCTAAAAAACAGAGTTGAACGTTTTCTCAAAATCCGTGAAAGTTACTTATAATTACGCATTTGAACGAGAGCTAAGAGGGTAAACATGCGAAACATTCCTCGATTGTTAACTTTAATAGAAAGCATGGAGGCAGCACAGAGGAAGAAATAATCCACATACCAAGTAGCCTCACTCAACGGTTTCAGTTTCGCGTGGACACATTGCTCTAGTCACGTTGTTTTCCTTTTTTTTCCCCTTTTTTCTTTCTTTTTTCTTTTTTCTTTTTGATGAAGATAATGCCATCCCTACAAAAAGTCGATGACTTTGTTGTTGTGTTCTTCAATAGTCTGATCTCTCTCTCTCTCTCTCTCTCTCTCTCTCTCTCTCTCTCTCTCTCTCTCTCTCTCTTTCTCTCTGAGTGTGTGTGCCCGCGCGCATGCGTGTGTGTTTTATATATGTGTGTATAAATTTGTGTATGAGTCAGATATACTACCTTTCGCTGGCTGCTTTGGGGGTGCTGTGGATTCTTTTTCGAACCCTTGGCGGTCAGAACACCACAGAATTATGGACTGTGGTGTGTCTCTATTTGACGCCAAGAGCACAGACACAATCAGCCGTGTCTCCCTGATGAGTTCGATCCAGTGGACGAAAAGGCCTCGGAGCAGGGTGATTCATTATGGATCTGCCTTCGAGAGGGATTGCGATAGTTTTCCTCATGCAGCTAGTGAAGGGTTTTCATATTTATGATATACATTTTCCTATTTACTTCATCTTCAAATTTTTTTCCCTCTCAATTTCAAATCTTTGCCAAGTCATTACTATAATGATGGAAGAATTGTTAACCTGCACTTGTGTTTTCCCCACTACTTAATTGTTCAGCATTATATATATATATTATATATATATAGACAGACAGAGAGAGAGAGAGAGAGAGAGACAGACAGACAGACAGACACAGACAGACAGACAGACAGAGAGAGAGAGAGAAAAACAGAGGGCGAGACAGGCAGTGAGAGAATTTTGTTAAATCATGCTCGTATGTTGATAACATGTGTTTGATTACGGGACACCCCCCCCCCCCCTCCCCTCTGTTCCTTGTCTCTCC
>JADBJO010028338.1:12500-20248 GCA_016801955.1 Conus betulinus
AGAGGAGGAGAAGAAGAAGAAGAGTGAGGAGGAGAGGATGGAGGAGGAGCAGAAAAAGAAGAAGAAGAAACAACACAACACAATAACAAGCAGGAGGAGCACGGAGGAGGGGAGAAGAAGAGAAGAATAAGAAGAAGAAGAGAAGAAAAGAAGAAGGCGGAGTAGGAAGCAGAAGAAGAAGGAGGCGAAGGAGGAGGATAGGAGGAGGCTTTTTTCGACGAAAGCACAACAATCCATTTCTTCTGGGTCCCCTGGACACGGCCAAAACCAAAATCCCTGCGCCGGGCTCAGAAGATGGGGGCCGGACCGCATTTCTAAGAAAATTCGCCCCCCCCCCCCCCCCCCCCCCACCCCCCACCCCCAAATAACATCAGGTTAGCTGACAAAAGCAGACCACAGCTTGGGAAGAGGGATGGGGTAGGCTGGAGGGCGGGGAAGGGGGATGGGGGAGGGGGGAGGAGGGGGGCTGTAGGAGGGAGAGGGGATTTAAACGGATGAGTGGAGGGCAGGGGGGGGGGGGGTGTTGAGGGTGGTCTGGGGATCGGGAGGGGGTGGGGGGGTGGGGAGGGGGGGAAGGTAGATAGGGTGAAGACTACGGGCGATTTATGGCGTTGTTTGTGACCACCAAGCTCTGAGGGGACGAAAAGGAAGGGTCAGCGTATGGTCCTAACCATGCCTCAGCTGAGGATTGGCAGCAGCACGCGCGCACGTTGTGTTGTGTGTGTGTGTGTTGTTGTGTGTGTGTTGTGTTTGGTGTGCGCGTGTGCGTGTGTGTGTCTGTCTGTCTGTCCATGCGTGCGTTTGCGCGAGTGCGTGTGTGTGTGTGTGGTGTGGTGGTGGTGTGTGTGTGTGTGTGTGTTGTGTGTGTGTGTTGTAAGCGCGAGCGCGGCGCTCGCGTGTGTAATGATGTGTGTGTGCGACTCTCTCTCTCTCTCTCTCCTCTCTCTCTCTCTCCTCTCCTCTCTCTCTCGCACTCTTCTCTCTCTCGCGCCGGCGCGCGCGCGCGCGCGCGCGCGCGAGTGTGAGAATGTGCATGGGACAGAAATAGAGAGAGAGAGAGAGAGAAAGAGAGAGATGAGAGAGAGAGAGAGATGAGAGAGAGACAGACAGGACAGACACAGACACAGACAGACACAGAGACAGACGACACAGAGCATACGGAGAGGACAGAGAGAGAATGCGTGTGTGTGTGTGGGTTTCGTGCGGTGCGTGTGCGTGTGTGTGTGTGTGTGTGTGTGTGTGTGTGTGTGTGTGAATGTGTGTGTGTGCACGTGCGCGCATCCGTGTTTTGTGTGTGTGTGTGGTGTGTGTGTGTGTGGTGTGTGTGTGTGTGTGTGAGTGCGTGCACGCACGCTCGCGCGAGCTTGTGTGTATGTGTGTGTGTGTGTGTGTGTGTGTGTGTGTGGTGTGTGTGTGTGTGTGTTGTGTGCCCACCCGCGCTCCCTTTCCCCCCTTCCTCACCCCCCTTTTCCTCCCCCCTCTTCGATCTTTCTTTCTTTCTGTTTTCTATTGAATCTCTGGACTACTGGGATAAAACCCTCGGACTAGAACCCGATAAGAGAACGCTTCTGCATATCCATGACCCCGTTCAAATATTCATGATAGCGCATCAAACGACTTTCCAAAAGCTATTCTTAACTCCCTCATCCATTCCG
The DNA here is from genome assembly GCA_016801955.1 of Conus betulinus. Lineage (NCBI taxonomy): Eukaryota > Metazoa > Mollusca > Gastropoda > Neogastropoda > Conidae > Conus > Conus betulinus. The sequence continues at coordinate 14,156 of JADBJO010028338.1, forward strand.
TTCTCTCTCTCTCTCTCTCTCTCTCTCTCTCTCTCTCTCTCCGTCTCTCTCGTTCCTCTCTCACTCTCTCTCTCTCTGCTTCCGTCATGACTTCTCTTTTTGTCTCTCAGATACAAAGATGTACATGCACTTTGTTTATAAGCAGACATAGGAGAAATATCTCTCGATTACTATAAAACTAGAAAAAAAAATTGAGCAAAACCAACCACGTAGACAGGTGTAAGAGAGAGAGAGAGAGGAGAGGGGTAGAGGAGAGGGGGGAGAGACAACAAGAGACAGAGATGACAGACCGACAGATAGACATACAGAGCGATAGATAGAGAGGGGGAGGGGGAGAGAGAGCCAGGCAAATACAGAGAGAAAAAGAGGGAGGAGGGAGGGGGACAGAGGAGGGGGAGAGGGAAGGGATGGGATGTGCCACTGACTGACTTGGCGAATTCAGTCATTGGCCCCGAGAGAGAGATAGAGAGACCGAGAGAGAGAGAGAGAAGAGAGACGAGGAGAGAGAGAGTCGAGAGAGAGAGATGAGATTGATAGAGAGTGTGTACCAAAGATTGATAACCAGTTTCTTTGCTGCTTTAACGAGGAGACATCACTGCTTGGTTTACCAAGAACGATAATCTGCTTCGTACGAATGCTTCTTTATGCGGATTGACTCTCCTTTCTCCGCCCCTGCAGTAAGAATCTGATCGACCTGTTTTGATTCCACGCGGCTCTACTTGCTTGGTGGTACCTAATCTATCTATCTATCTATATCTATCTATCTATCTAGTTGTTACTTTCTTTGTCTTCTTCATTTTATTATTTATACTTTTGTTTTTTTTTTTGTTTGGTTGGTTGGTTGGTTGGTTGTTTTTTGTTTTGTTTGTTGTTGTTTGTGTTTGTTTTGTGTGTTGTTGGTTTTTTTGCTGCTTTTGTGTGGACCACATGGTCGTTGCTCGATTTTTATCGATAATGATAGCTTGTTCCATTTGCTGCATGCACGAGACAACCCTTGTTTTGATTTATCAGGAAGGATAACCCGGTTTCATTGCTGCTTTCACGAGAAACGGATAACCTGTTATCACGTGGCTACCGGTTTCGTGCTGAATCACTGACTGGAACTTTACCAGGTGATGATTAACCTTGTTACCTTGTTGTCACTTTTTGACCACCAATTTCAAGCGGGCAGATCTTTTGTTCGTTCCTTTCTAAGCGCTCGAGTGCTTAATCACCATTTTGAAGCAAATGAGAAGAGCAGCAAGGCTCGTCTTGACAATAGTATCCTATCCACTGGGTTTTTTTTTTTCAACATTTCCCCATGGAAAACATAATTTAATATCGTTTTGTTTATGTAACCATGCAATGCCTGTAACGCCGATTGCACATTTAGTCAAAAAAAAATAAAAGACACGGAAACAATATTGCTGAATAAGTTTGTTAACGCTGGATTGAAGGCGTTTATAATGAAGTAACATCATCTGGTGTAAGAAATGTTGAGGAAAATGTGAACAAGTATGAATGTTCTGCTAAACGTTAAATACCAATGTTCAATCCTCAATCTCTCAACTCTCTCTCTGACCTCTCTCTCCTCTCTCTCTTCCTCTCTCTCTCTCTCACTAAATGCTCTCTATCACACACACACAACACAACCACACACACACACACACACACACACACACACACACAGGTACCGAAAGGTGAGATAACACACACCTTTATGGCATACTCACTAGTCAAAAATCTTTTTGTGATTTCTGATACTGTTTAGTTCTAAGATCAAGATGATTGATAACTGAAAGAATTGTCAGAAATTGTGAATCTTTCTCAATTTACTCTGTAAGCGTTTTTCACTCACTCACTCAGCTCTCTCTCTCGTCTCTCTCCTGCGCTCTCTCTTCTCTCTCCTCTTCTCTCTCTTCTCTCTCGCTCTCTCTGTCTCATGTGTCTGTGTGTGTGTGTGGGTGTGTGTGTGTGGTGTGTGTGTGTGTGTGACACACACACACCACACACACACAGACACACACACAGCCACACACAACACACACACACACCACACCACACACACACACACAACACCACACAAACAGCACACAACACGACACACGTAGTTGACTCACTAGTTATCATTATCATTATAATAATCAATATTTATTTAAACAGTAACTTAAGTATCACCTGTCCTCGACTAGAGACCAAGCTCTTAAGCGCTTTTACAACCGACACTGAGCCTCGTTTACATGGGCGGCGCGCCTACCTGGGTGGTGCCGACTGAAAGAGCTGCCTGTCTCGTCATTCAGTCAATATCAGTCAGCTCAATTTTCTTCCTTCATTCTTTCGAATTTTTTTTAACGCAGGTGCATGCTATGTGTAATGTGTCATCCACATCAACGGCCTAACTGGGATTTTAACATGTGTGCATGATGCTATGCGTGTCTACACGCACACGGAGCCCCGGTTTATCCTCTCATTCGAAGGACTTTTGGGAAATGGAGTCAGAATTAGTGTTTAACTCTGAGGGAAAATCCCTGCAGTACTGAAACCGCACGGTGGAGATTCGAACCAGCAACCCCAGGCTTATCAAGATTACGAGTTCCGCCGCTCTACCAACTGAGCTGGTTCCTGCCCCCTGCCCTCTGACTTGCTACTCACCGTAAAACAGTTTCTACTGACTACTCACTGTAAAAACAGTTTCTGCTGACTACTCACTGTTAAACAGTTTCTACTGACTACTCACTGTAAAACAGTTTCTGCTGACCTACTCACTGTAAAACAGTTTCTACTGACTACTCACTGTAAAACGTTTTCTCTTTCATACTCACTGTAAAAAGTTTATCCTTACTACTCACTGTAAAACAGTTTCAGTTTTTACTTACTGCTCACTGTAAAACAGTTTTCCTACTTACTACTCCACCGTAAAAACAGTTTCTACTTACTACTCACTGCATGTAAAACAGTTTCTACTTACTACATGCTGTAAAACAGTTTCTACTTCTACTCTCTGTAAAACAGTTTTCTACTCGTTACTCACTGTAAAACAGTTTTCTATTTGCTGCTCACTGTAAAACAGTTTTATACTTACTACTCACTGTAAAACAGTTCCCTACTTACTACTCACTGTAAAACAGTTTCTACTTACTACTCACTGTAAAACAGTTTCTACTTACTACTCACTGTAAAACAGTTTTCTACTTACTACTCACTGTAAAACAGTTCCCTACTTACTACTCACTGTAAAACAGTTTCTACTTATACCACTGTAAAACTATTCCTACTTACTACTCACTGTAAAACACGTTCCTACTTACTACACACTGTAAAACAGTTTCTACTACTTCTACTCACTGTAAAACAGTTTCTATTCACTACTCACTGTAAAACAGTTTCTACTTGTTACTCACTGTAAAATAGTTTCTACTTACTCACTGTAAATGGTTTTCTACTTACTACTCACTATAAAACAGTTTCTACCTACTACGCATTGTAAAACGGTTTCTTAAAATGGGTGGGTGGGACCTACAAGATTTTTTACTCACGAAATCTTCACGGCATCCTCCATGAACACCTTGTTCAGAGATACTCTACCATATGTGATTCATCACGTTCCTGGAAGAAAAGGGTGTTTGTTTCAGAAAGGCTCTACCAGATGTGATTCATCACGTTCCTGGAAGAGATGGATGTTTGTTCAGAAAGGCTCTACCAGATGTGATTCATCACGTTTCTGGAAGAGATGGATGTTTGTTCAGAAAGGCTCTACCAGATGTGATTCATCACGTTCCTGGAAGAGATGGATGTTTGTTCAGAAAGGCTCTACCAGATGTGATTCATCACGTTCCTGGAAGAGATGGATGTTTGTTGAGAAAGGCTCTACCAGATGTGATTCATCACGTTCCTGGAAGAGACGGATGTTTGTTCAGAAAGGCTCTACCAGATGTGATTCATCACGTTCCTGGAAGAGACGGATGTTTTGTTCAAGAAAGGCTCTACCAGAATGATTCATCACGTTCCTGGAAGAGATGGATGTTTATTCAGAAAGGCTCTACCAGATGTGATTCATCACGTTGCTGGAAGAGATGGATGTTTGTTCAGAAAGGCTCTACCAGATGTGATTCATCATGTTCCTGGAAGAGATGGATGTTTGTTCAGAAAGGCTCTACCAGATGCGATTCATCATGTTCCTGGAAGAGATGGATGTTTGCTCAGAACGGCTCCTACAGATGCGATTCATCATGTTCCTGGAAGAGATGGATGTTTTCATCTGAACGAGGGGGGTGTGACAGAAAGATCTTTTGAGCTGTTTTGCATGTTTAATTAAATCTGCTCGTTGATTTTTTTTTCTTCTTCTTCCTCTTTTCGAAAGCTGTGTGAGATATTGACTCGTGAAGACGTGACAGCCACGGCAGGCACTTTCTTCTCCACACCCCTCTCCATGGTCGTCTGGACATTAACACACGACATGGACTACACACACACACACACCCACACACACACACACACACAAACACACACACGCACACGTGCGCGTGGAGTGGGCACAGAGAGAGAGAGAGAGAGAGAGAGAGAGCGAGAGAGAGAGAGAATAATGAGAGACAGAGACAGGGAGGAATGGTGGAGGAGAGAGAGAGAGAAAAGGAAAGAGAAGAAGAAGAAGAAGAAGCACAAGAAGAAGAAGAAGAAGCACAAGAAGAAGAAGAAGAAGAAAAGAGCACAAGAAGAAGAAAGACAAGAAGAAGCACAAGAGCACCAGAAGAAAATAAGAAGAAGAAGAAGCACAAGAGAAGAAGAAAGCACAAGAAGAAGAAGCACAAGAAGCACAAGAAGAAGAATAAGAAGAATAAGAAGCACAAGAAGAAGAAGAATAAGAGAAGAAGAATAAGAATAAGAAGAATAAGAATAATGAAGAAGAAGAAGAAGAGCACAAGAAGAATAAGAATAAAAACACAAGAAGGAAGAAGAAGAAGAAGGACAGGCCAAAAGACATTATGTTTGTAAATATACGTTACATTATTATCTTTACTTTCTTCAACTCTTCGCACAACCTTTCATAGACCATTACTTCAGTATGAAACCGTCTCACGTAAATAAAAAGAAAGAAAGAAAGAAAGAAGAAAGAAAGAAAGAAAGAGAGTTGCAACTGAAATCGTTTACTCTTGCTTAAGCTTTCGGGCGAAAGTCTTTTTCATTCGTTTTTTTCACTTTTTTTTTTCTTCTTTTTTCTTTCTCTCTTTTTTTTTTTTTTTGCGGCAGCGTTGTTTTTTTTTTTCTCTTTTTTTCTCTTTTTAGATGAAAAGAAAGGAACTCAGACCTTGAACTCAGGCTGAACTCATAACTTACAAACGGTCCTTAAAACGGTTTTCATTTTCCTCTACGCTAGTGTGTGTCGTCCAGCTGTTGGTCTTCTCTGTCTCCAACGTTCTCGCCCCCTCCCTCAAAACATTCTCATGTTTCCACCCTAACCCTTGTCCATAGATTACCACCACACATCGCCTCTGGTGCGTACGCCCTTGTCTCATCTCGTCTCCCTGATCTCAGTCTGTCTCTGTGTGTGCGCGTCTTCATGCGGTTTCGCGCTCGCATGTCATCGTGTGTGTGTGAGTGCGTATGCGTGCGTGCATGCATGCGTGTGTGCGTGATGTTGTGGTGTGTGTGTGTGTGTGTGTGTGTGTGGTGTGTGTGTTTGTGTCTGTGTCTGTGTGGTGGTGTGTGAGTGTGTGTGTGTGTGTGGTGTGTGTGTGTGGTCTGGTGTGATGTGTGTGTGCATGAGTGTGTTTCGGTGTATGCGTGCATGTGTTGTTGTTTTTGTGTCGGGGTGTGGTGGTGGGGGTGACGGTACGGTGTGTGTGCGCACGCCGAGTTTGTGAGTCTCTATAGCTTATGCGCGATGCGTGCGCGCGCCACCTCGCACTGGGACGTTCGTGAGTTAGCGCGCACACGCGCCGTCTGTGTGTCAGAGAGTAAGAGAGAGAGAGAAGAGAGAGAGAGAGGAGTGCGTTTTTGTTGCTTGTGTGTGTGTGTGTGTGTGTGTGTTGTGTGTGTGTGGTTGTGTGTGTGTTGTGTGTGTGCGTGCGGTACGCACCCATATGTGTGTGGTAGTGGTGTGTGCGCGTGCGCGCT
>JADBJO010028339.1:5000-20248 GCA_016801955.1 Conus betulinus
AGAGAGAGAGAGAGAGAGAGAGAGAGAGAGAGAGAGAATGAACATGCTAACTTTATGCACAGAAAACTCAAAAAATACAGGCCTTCATTGGACGTAAAAAAATCCTGGCCATGTATTGGGATTGGTGAGGACATTGTAGAAAATACGTGTACATTGAACTGTGTTGGGATTCAGTTGGGCTGATTTGCATCAATGTACAAGAAAAGGGGGAGAAAATGAACGGGGGGGGAAAAAAAAAAAGCACGCATGATCAGGCGTAACTTGCAATGCTTCGATGGTTACAACTAAAAGAAAAGACTGTAGGCATCAAGGTTCTGAACTTTCTGTTTGGCATGTTTCTGGCATTGGTTTTTTACCGGTTCTCTAATAGGGATGGCAGCAGTGGGGCTGTGGAGACCTAACAATTCTTGATTTATATTCTTTATTTTGACCGTCGTACCGTGAAACAACCGATACATGGACTTTATCATTTTTTTTTTTTTCAATTTAAAGCTCGAATGAGAATATTTTTTACTTCGTTAATGTCATGTTTAGTTGATAGATGCTGGAGTACAATCCGTAGTGTACTAAATGGTTTGCGTATATGTGCTTTTTAGCTTCTCAGTGGTTAAGCTGTATGCAAAATACTTTGACCGAAAGAGACTATGATTGCGTTTGAGAGATACCGTAGTTTAGCATTAGCAATAGTATTCTTAGAGACGTTCGTGTTGCTGTACTAGATGATGACATGTTCGTTCATGTCAATGAAAATATAATATCAAGCGACAACTGTTTGTTTGACGAAATAAAACTCTCAATCAGGAATAGTGCAATACCAACTGACAAATCTCTCTCTCTCTCTCTCTCTCTCTCTCTCTCTCTCTCTCTCTCTCTCTCTCTCTCTCTCTCTCTCTCTCTCTCTCTCCCCCCCCCCCCCTCTCCTCCTCCTCCTCCTCCCTTCCAGATCCCCTCTCTCTTTCTTTCTGTCTTTCTCTCAATTGATGAGACTCGGATGTAGAAGACTTAAGATTCAGATGGGACGTAGGTTTTGGCGTTACCAGCGAAAAGTGCCGCTGTGGAGAACATGATGAAGGGGAGATAGGAGAGAAGATCAGTGTTGTCATGCAGTGCCCCGAATGGGTAGAGTTTAGACACAGGTTATACCCGCAATTACACCTAAATCAGTTTATAATGTTTGCTGATTGTTTTCCGATGGTAAGAAGACGTTTTGATGAATGTGAGTAAATGTATGAAATTGAATGGTAAAAAAGACGTTTGATGAATGTGAGTAAATGTATGGAATTGAATGGTGAAAAGACGTTTGATGAATATGAGTAACCGTATGGAATTGAATGGTGAAAAGACGTTTGATGAATGTGAGTAACCGTATGGAATTGAATGGTGAAAAGACGTTTGATGAATGTGAGTAACCGTATGGAATTGAATGGTGAAAAAGACGTTTGATGAATGTGAGTAACCGTATGGAATTGAATGGTGAAAAGACGTTTGATGAATGTGAGGTAACCGTATGGAATTGAATGGTGAAAAGACGTTTGATGAATGTGAGTAACCGTATGGAATTGAATGGTGAAAAGACGTTTGATGAATGTGAGTAACCGTATGGAATTGAATGGTGAAAAGACGTTTGATGAATGTGAGTAACTGTATGGAATTGAATGGTGAAAAGACGTTTGATGAATGTGAGTAACTGTATGGAATTGAATGGTGAAAAGACGTTTGATGAATGTGAGTAACTGTATGGAATTGAATGGTGAAAAGATGTTTGATGAATGTGAGTAAAATGTATGGAATTGAATGGTGAAAAGACGTTTGATGAATGTGAGAGCAATTCCTGTTGCCGAGTGAAATGGGGTTAACCATTCATTTTGTCATTCGGTCTCCTTTCATTTTGCCAGACGGCCATTGTGGTTACAACAAATTTCACTTTGTTTACTGCAACATGTCCTAAGCATTGTGTGGGTTTTGCCGTTTATTTTTTTTTACAATTTACGTCTTTGCCGTTTATTTTTTTTTTCCAATTTACGTCTTCTGTCCTCTCTAAGGAATTACAAGATAGTTATTTAAAAAAAAAAAAAAATCTCAAAATTATGTTTGTGCGTGAAAATATGATTGGATGTGGCAAGGCGATAGAAAAGAAACTGTCCAAAACAAACATTTGAACACCGGGATATGGATCAACCCGGACGTCCATACACAGAACGAAAGAACTCTCTCCGACGGGAGCGTTTCAGCTGAGAATTCTGCCAACAACTGCGGATATCTATCTACACGCTCCAGTTCCATCGCTATCACACCACGGGCACCAGTCAGTATCATGTCGTTTATCAGGGCAACCCACCAAAGGACACACAGCTCTGCTGCCGAATGGCGTTGCCCCAGTGTTGAGCGCCTGCTCTGATCCAGGCAAACGCGGTGCTCAGGTTTCCAGAACTGATGAAACTGGAGGCATCCGTGTGCAGTTCACACCTGCCTGCGAGAGTTTGTGACTACACACTGGGGGCCATAGTCTGGATCATGTTTGGGGGTTTTCAAAACACCAATTCCTCGGCGATTCATACTGAATATCTGTTGGCGTGTACATCGTGATTGCCTGAACTACTTGTCTGGAGCGAAGTCTGTGGCGATGGTTGATTGCTCTTGACATGCTGAACGAGAGGTCGGTACCTTGTGTCATCAAGCGGTCCTTTTAGGTGTGTGATAGTTTTCAACTAGAAATTTCTGTTTTGGTTATATTTCATGCTGTGGATTTTTTTTCTTTCAAAATCCTTACCACTTGTTTCTGTGTGTGACAGCTACTCCGTTATAAGAAGGTAAAAAGTGATTTTTTTAGGGTATGCAGAAATAGCACAACGACCTTAGACACAGAGACGATTTATCATTCGCTGTCTTAGTCTGATTGTCCTCTCTCTCTCTCCTCTCTCTCTCTCTCTCTCTCTCTCTCTCTCTCTCTCTCTCTCTCTCTCTCTGCCTCTCATTCTCTCTCTCTCTGTCTCTGTTTTGCTATGTCTGTTTCTGTCTTCTCTCTCATTCTCTCTATCTGTCTGTCATTCTCTCCCCCCTCTCTCTCTCTCTCTCTCTCTCTCTCGCTCTCTCTCTCTGTCTCTCTCTCTCTGTCTCGCTCTCTCCGTCTCTCTCTTTTCTCATTCTCTCTCTGTCTCTCTCTCTCTCTCCCCCTGTGTTCGTTCTCACTCTCTCTCTCTCTCTCTCTCTCTCTCTCTCTCTCTCTCTCTCTCTCTCTCTCTCTCGTTCCTTTCCCCCTGTCTCCTTGGCCCCTTTCTCTCTGCCCGTCTATACCTCCCATTCTCTGTGTCTCTGTCTCTCTCTGCCCGTCTACCTCCCATTCTCTGTGTCTCTGTCTCTCTCTCTGCCCGTCTACCTCCCATTCTCTGTGTCTCTGTCTCTCTCTGCCCGTCTACCTCCCATTCTCTGTGTCTCTGTCTCTCTCTGCCCGTCTACCTCCCATTCTCTGTGTCTCTGTCTCTCTCTGCCCGTCTACCTCCCATTCTCTGTGTCTCTGTCTCTCTCTGCCCGTCTACCTCCCATTCTCTGTGTCTCTGTCTCTCTCTGCCCGTCTACCTCCCATTCTCTGTGTCTCTGTCTCTCTCTCTGCCCGTCTACCTCCCATTCTCTGTGTCTCTGTCTCTCTCTCTGCCCGTCCTACCTCCATTCTCTGTGTCTCTGTCTCTCTCTGCCCGTCGACAAAATGGCTAACGAAGCCAATACTTTAACCGTTATGAAATAAGCAGTCATTCTGATCTTCTGTGTGTCTCTGTCCCTGCTCCCTCCCCTCTCCCCCCCCTCCCCCCCCCCCCCTGTCTCTGTTCACCTCTCTCTCTCTCTCTCATTTCTCTCTCTCTCTCTCTCTCTCTCTCTCTCTCTCTCTCTCCCTCTCTCTCTCTCTCTCTCTCGCTCTCTCTCTCTCTCTCTCTCTCTCTCTCTCTCTCTCTCCTCTCTCTCTCTCCCTCTCTCTCTCCGAGTCCGCATTATTAAAGTTCAAGTTTGGTGCCTGTGTCGTGGCAATTTACACTGTCCGTGGACAGAATTCTCTTTTAACGCTGCTCTTTGTAACTGATCCCCTTCAAGATCGGCTGTGGCCTTTCTTGAAATAAACCGTTATTGGTCTTTTTCTGCAGTCGGCTTGCCATTCCCTCAACCACCCCTCCCCACCCCCCTCACACCCACCCCCATTGCCACTATCCCCCCACTATCCCCCTTTCGACCTTTCATGTGCGCATTCATCCCTGGAAATGGGTGGTGATTGAAGGGCAGGTGGAGGCAGTGCCTGACCAGGTGTCACGCTGGCCTTGGTGTGGGTCACTGCTCCTTCCCTTCATCCTACATCCCTACATCCCTTCATCCCGCCGCCCCCGGCGCAGCTGGCTGCTCCCCTGTCACAGAGAGGCTGGAACTGAGAAAAGCCACAGAAATATTATCATCATCGTCAATAGGGCTGCCCGGCAGAGCCACCCTTTAATTCCAGCTCCGGGGAAAAGGTTTTCAGGGAAGAGAATGAGGCGGTGGGAGGGGGGGGGAGAGGGAGAGAGAGAGAGAGAGAGAGAGAGAGAGAGAGAGAGAGAGAGAGAGAGAGAGAGAGAGAGAGAGAGAGAGGACAGAGAGAGAGAGAGATTGGAGAGAGACAGAGACAGACAGTGACACGACCCCCCCCCCCCCCCCCCCCCCCCCCCCCCCCCCCCACTTCCTTTTCATACGTCTTCTGTTCATCCTGTTTCCTTTTGCCCAACATTCCGCTGTCTTTATTCTTGGACACTCTTTTACGTTTATAGATCTGTCACAGTTTATGACATACCAGCTTTTTGTCTCTTTTTTTTATTTTAAGTAATCTGGCGACCAGGTAGGAAAAAAGCACCACACTGTCAATCAAGGATGGAAACAAGTGTTCCCCCATTCTGCAGTGTCAGCTTACCCAAGTGGCTTGCTCCTGATCTATGTTTTGTTACGTTTTAAGCGTTTTATATGTTGCAATTTTTCTGTAAATCCGGGAATGAGAAATCCAGCAGAATGACAGGTGCTGTCACCACGACGTACTCTCTGTCGTAAGGAGGAGGTCAGTAGCTGGGCAACCATGTCATTGATTTGCTTCAGTTGTTCGCTCGTTTCGTTTCCAGGGTGCAATGTATTCATGATCTGGCCCGATCAGGATTTAACGGGATTTTTTTGTTTTGTTTTGTGTAAATCTGATCTGATGGTCCAGTAGAGGAGGCTGTGTGTGCTTGGCTAGGCTATAGTTTAAAGAACTGTAAACTTCTGGCTAGGCTATAGTTAAAGAACTGTAAACTTCTTGGCTAGGCTATAGTTATTGAACTGTAAACTTCTGGCTAGGCTATAGTTAAAGAACTGTAAACTTCTGGCTGGGCTATAGTTATTGAACTGTAAACTTCTGGCTGGGCTATAGTTAAAGAACTGTAAACTTCTAGGCTAGGCTATAGTTATTGAACTGTAAACTTCTGGCTAGGCTATATTACAGAACTGTAAACTTCTTGGCTAGGCTGTAGTTATAGAACTGTAAACTTCTTGCTCTATTCTACCTCTTTTATTTTTGTGCTCATTATTCTTCCATTTCTCTACCCGATGTTTTCCTGTCTGTCTCTTCTCCTCTGTTCTTCTCTTCCTGTGCTTATTTTTATTCCCCTCCCTTTCTTTCTTCTTCTTTCTCCCTGAATTTTATTGTCTCCCCTCTGTTCTTCTCTTCCTATGCTTATTTTTATTCCCCTCTCTTCTTCTTCTTCTTCTTTCTCCCCGAATTTTATTTCCTATTGTCTCCTTACTTTTTCTTTTCTTGATCATTTTTTTTTTCTCTCTCTTTCTTCCATTTCCCCCCCCTTATTTGACTCTGTCAGTCCTTTTTCCATCCACTTTTTTCTTCATCCTGCTCTCTCTCATCTCTCTCTCTCTCTCTCTCTCTCTCTCTCTCTCTCTCTTCTTCTTCTTCTTCTTCTCTCTCTCTCTCTCTCTCTCACTCACTCACTCACTCTTTCCCACCCTCCCAGCCCCCCCCCCGCACTCTTTCTCTTGATCTTTCATTTTATTACAACAGCGTCAGTGTTCATCGACCCACTGATGCGCTTGAACATTCAAACAAAGAAACGAGCAACCAACCAACCCTGATGGTGAATAAGAACAGACAGTGAAGGTGAAGAGAAGGAATGGATGTCTATCAGGGCACAGGACATTAAGTGGCTAAGAAAAAAAAGGCAACAACACAGTAGAAAGTAAGGGGATGGAAGGTGGGGAAGGGGAATGGAGAGGGTGAGGGTGGCGGGCAGGGAGGTGGGAATGAAGGGTGGTGGGAGGAGGTATTGCGGTAGTGGAGGATCTTGGAGGGCCAGAGCGTCGTCTTTGAAGTTCAAAGAGGTGACGTGTGGTTTCTGTGTGTCTCCTTACCTCACACAGACTGGTACTGGTCTGTTTGTCTGTGTATTGGCCTATCAGACTGTCTCTGTCTTTGTGTGTGTTTTATCCCCTACTCTCAGCTCAGTCAGTCTGTATATATATATATATATATATATATATATATATATATATATATATATATGTATGTATGTATATATATTTGTTAAAAATAGTATGGTAAAAGGAAGTTTTAAAATCAACAGATCTGTTTCGAGCGCTGGCTCTCCTCAGGATGGTTTTGAGGAGAGCCAGCACTCGAAACAGATCTGTTGATTTTAAAACTTCCTTTTACCATACTATTTTTAACAGATGTTGCTCCCCAAGGGGTTGAGCACTTTAAGAATTTTATCAGGGCGTTTTTAGTAGTATTCTTGATATTATATATATATATATATATATATATATATATATATATATATATATATATATATATATCTGTTTGTGTGTGTGTTTGTCAGTCTCACTTTCTGTCTGTCTTCCTCTCTCTCTCTCTCTCTCTCTCTCTCTCTCTCTCTCTCTCTCTCTCTCTCTCTCTTCCTCCTCCCCCCCCTCCCCTCTCTCTCTCAGTCTTTCATTTTATTTTTACAGCATCAGTCTTCATTGACCCACTGACGCACTTGAACAGTAAAAAACAAACACCAAGCCTGACCGTGAATAAAAACGATGAAGAGAAGGAATTGACATCTATCAGGGGATGGGACATTAAGTGGCCCAGAAAAGGCAAACAGTGGAGAGTAAGGGGATGGGAGGTGGGGGAGGGGAATGGAGAGGGGCGAGGGTGGCGGGCAGGGAGGTGGGAGCGAAGGGTGGTTGGAGGTAGTGCGGTAGTAGAGGATCTTGGAGGGCCAGAAGATCTTCTTTGAAGTTCAAAGAGGTGACGTGCGGTTTCTCTGTCTCCTTATCTCAAACAGGCGGTTCTCGCTCTGTTTTTCAGTCTGTGTTTGTGTGTGTCTGTTTGACTCTCTCCGTTCTGTCCGTGTGATTATCTCCCTTCACAAACTCAATCTGTTTCTCTGTCTGTTTGTCTGTATGTCTGTCCATCCATCCTTCTGTCTTTCTCTCTGTTTCTGTCTCTCTGTCTCTCTCTCTCTCTCTCTCTCTCTCTCTCTCTCTCTCTCTCTTGTCTGTCTGTCTTTCTCTCTCTCTTTCTCTCTTTCTATCTCTCTATCTCTTTTTTTCTCTCCCACTCTCTCCCTTCCCCCCTCTCTTTCTGTCTCTTCCACATCTCTCTCTCTCTCTCACTTGCTCACTCACCTCCACCCTCTCTGTGGTATAATTTGTGAATAATTCATGAACTCCCCAGAAGATATTTTTTTCATTCTTTTTGAAAGTAAAGATTTGTTCAACAGTGATGTTATGTTCAGTTTAGGGGTGAATCGTTTATTTTCCCCAATCTTAAAGGTACGTGACTTTGTGACAAACCCAGTAATTAAGAGGAGGTTTTTCTGTAAATAATACATGCAGTGAATACTTTTAAAAAAAAACTGTTAAGCGAGAGTTTACAAGAATGGATTTAAGAAAACAAAATTACATGTAACTACAAGCTGGATTTGGGAGGGGAGTTAGTATTCAAGTAAGTTCTGTATATTTACTTCTTGGTAGCGCTTGTACACTAACAGTTGTTCTATGGTCGCACATTCTGTGTTACTTTCCATGGACTTTGAAATACGTTTTGACTTCATTAATCAAATCGTCCAAGGCCAGCTTTATAGATATACTGGAATGATGTATAATGTTGTAAAGACTGGTTTTGATGCCTACAGATTCTCTCTCTCTCTCTCTCTCTCTCTCTCTCTCTCTCTCTCTCCTCCCCCGTCTCCTCCGCTCTTGTGTCCCCGTTGTATGTATGCTGTACACATGCACACTTTGTGCATATGTGGTTTCCGATGACGTAGAATACCGTTGGCGTCCATCCTCTCAAAAAAAGAAAAAGGGTCACTACTGAAGTTCGAAATGCTGGGTGTCAAGTCTGAAAAGTACCTTCAGACAGAAAAAGATCTTCCTGGTATTGCCATCCTGCACAATTCTGTGACTGAATGGGGGGTGGCAGGCCGACTAGGCTTGGTCTTTCCTATGGACTTCGTGTCATCAAACGTAAATGCCTGTCCATGGATGATATGAAAGAGCTGCTAGATCTGCTGTAAACGCTTGCCAAGAACTCGATGCTGTCGTGTTGCACTGTGGCATCATCACACCCTGAAAACAAGACCCCCTCAGGCTGCCAGTGAAGTCTTTGTTGCTGCCATGCGCAAGTTACAGTCTGAGCATCAGAAAGTGAAAGTTGTGATTAGCAAAATTTCGCCAGTCAAAGATCCTTCCCTGAATGCAAAAAGAGACCTTTATAACGCCTTGGTGTTCACCGAGCTGGTGGAGAAGAAGAATATCTCTTTCATCAGTCACGAGAACCTGCAGCCGAGAGGTCTCCGGGATCAGCTTCACCCCAACCAACGAGGAGCGTCAGTGCTGGCTGGAAACTTGGGCAGACATCTTCATGGTCTTTTCTGGAATCAGCCCAAGCAACGGTTCCAAATCGTACTTTCAGCCACATATGGGGTTCTTTACTGGAGGGGTTTTTGGTACACCCCCACTGGTGACTGCTTGACAATGTATATTTTGAGCTCCTGCTTTAGTAATATGTGAAGTGAATGTGTGTGTGTGTGTGTGTCCTGTGTGTGGGTGTGTGCACGCGCGCTGCGGGCGTGCGTGTTGTGTGTGTGTGGTGGGGTGTGTCGGCTGTGTGTGTGGTGGTGTTGTGTTTGGGTGGTGGTGTGTGTGTGTGTGTGTGTGTCGTGCGTGTTGGCGCGCGCGCGCGCATGTTCTTTGTGTGTGGCTCAATGTATGCCTGAGTATATATAAATGTATGATTTATGTTGGCTTGTGTGTTAGATACACACTGGATGATATTCTGTTTTGTGAAGACACACCCACAATCATCTTGCAAGCGTAATTGAGTTCAGACCTGCACTTTTTGAGAGCATACAAGTTCACCTGAATAACGAGTGTTCATACTGCGCCTTCATTGGTCTCATAGGTCAGTACAAATATGTAGTACTGCGCGCTTCAGACATTGGTTTATTGTTTTTATAACATTGTTTTTTTTTCGTGTTTTTGTTCTTTGAATGTATAGTTTTTTTTTTGTTAAGAAGAAGATGTTCCCCAGCAATGTGGGCTATTTCCTATTTTATTACTACTGTAATAGGTCACTTGCAGTTTGCCATGAAAGCTAAGCAAAATGATTGTTTCAAAATTTTTCAATGGAATGCCAGATCACTTCCCAGTAATTTTTATTATCTTTTGAAAATCATGTTCTGGAGGGAAACCACTCTCTGTGCTAGCACTTCAGTCTCTGAATGTGGAAAAGCACAGACTACCTAATTTGGAGAATTATTTCTACCCTCCACTTTACACAAGTCAGTGAATCCAACAAAAAAGTCCAGACTGCTCTTTACATCAGACGGACTGGAATTTACTAGGATCGTTTCCACTTCCGGTGCCGCAGGAAGATGAAGGTGTATTTGCTACAGGTGCTGTAATCAAAGTGAACAAAGACTCAGTTTACAATGTTCTTTCTGTATATTATCCTAATGGACCCCAAGAGGATAACACAGACTGGCTGAAGAATACAAATTTAACAAGTAAGAAATGGATCATTGTTGGCGACTTTAATGCCCATGCACCATTTTGGGATCTCTGGTGTATCTAATGTTCTCTAAGTTTCATCCAACAGATTCGTTGAAAATATTATTGATTCCTCTTTAGTTTTATTAAATGATGGTCGAATCACAAGAATTCCAGATGTTTCAACTCACAAACCTAGTGCGATAGATTTATCCTTCGTTTCACCTAGCATTGCAGTAAACTGTAATTGGTCTATAGGAGAAGATTGTTTGGGAAGTGATCACCTCCCCATTACTATAATCTTTGATGATGACATAAATAATGATGTAACAGACATCGAAGACAAATTCCAAAGTTTAATTATAAACTTGCCAACTGGGATGCCTACCAGATTTTTTCTTGCATCGTATAAACACAACATTTATTGAGAACGATGATGTTAATTTATATTTATTCTAATTTCAGCAAAGTCATACTGTTAGCAGCCGAGCATTCTATCCCTAAATGTAAATTTAAAAAGATTGGTAAATATGTGGGTAATGTATGGTGGACGGAAGAATGTAGACTAGCTGTTTAATCAAAGCGAAAAAGTTACAAGGCTGGGTTACGAAATAAGACAGAAGAAAAATTTTGTCTTTATGAAGCAAGAAAAGAACAAATGTAATAAAATTATTATTGCTCAAGCTAAAAAGAAATACTGGGCAGAATTTTGTGAGACCGAAGTAAAAGAATCGAAGGATATGTTTAAAGTTTGGAAAAAAAGTAAACAAACAAATGAAAAATTGTTACAAAACACAAGCTTACCCTGTAAAATTAACAAAAGAATTTCCAAGCACAATGGATAAGGCGGAAGCTTTCCTCACCCATTTCTTTTCGGAAAATAGTCGAGCTGTAAAATCTTCCAGCAGAAATCAAGTACCATAGACATAAAGAGGAACAAAAAAGAACATATAAGAGTCCCATACCAGACAATAATAACTACTTCCATTACAAAATCAAACTTCTTGAAGCGGATAGACAATCCATTACATCTGAAATTTAATAGAAGTGGAACATAATGGTATTTCTTACATTTGTTTTTATGCCTTAATATTTCTTAACTTCCTCGATCCATGCCAAACAGTCTTCACTGGAAAATTTCCATTTAGAGACCTTCGTGGTTCTTGAAGCGATTAGAATCCATTAGACGCATGCATGATTACATGGATTCAGCAGGGCCTGGTGGGTATTTCTTACGAGCTCTTCACGTCACTTGACCTTCTTCGTTGAAAATATTACTACATTCGTGTGTTCCAAAAATGTTGGACGTAGTACGGCACTATTCCTACAAATCTGAAACAGTTCAGTGGTAGTACACCAGTACCAAACCAAAAGAAGGTAAAACGGAGAACATCTGTAAACATAGCTCTATAGACCCATTGCTTAAAATCCCATGTTGGTAAACTTCTTGAAAAAGCGGTTGTACAAACACGTTTATTATATTATTGTGAAAAAAATGACATTTATTTCCATTCCAGCAAGCTGGATTCAGAAAAGGGCGGAAAATGCACAACATGATCAATTTAGTGAAACTAACTTCTCATAAAAAAAGCAATTTTCATGCAGAAAAGTACACTAGCTACATTCTTTGATGTAAAGAAAGGCATAATGACCGTGTTTGGCATGCTCGATTATTGTATAACTGAAAAAATATTGGTATTTCTGGGAATATGTGTTATGATTATATAAAAAAAAACTTTCTAGAAAGAGAAATATATGTACACGAATTGGAAAAATATATTCATCATTCAGGAAAATAGATATGGGCATTCCTCAGGGTTCTGTTATTGCACCTTTATTATTTACGATCCTTATACATGATCTCCCAAAGGCATTGTCAAAAACCACCAATGTAGTGGCAGTATGCAGATGATATTGCCATTTGGATTAATACTTCATTACAATTGGACAGATTGTCTGCTTAGATGAAAAGAGAACGGTTTTGAATATCTGTGTGAGAAAACTTGTTTAGAAATGCACACTTTTTAATAATGGCGACGAAAACCCAAAAGGCTCTGCCCAACATTATTCTTGACGACAATGTTTCTACAATATACGCAAAACAGTCCAGTTTTAGGCGGGATGTTTTTAACACCGAACCGCCGAAGCAGAACTGAAAAAAGAAAATAGCATCGGGAAATTTTGATAGATAAAGCTAGGAAGAAGATTAAAAGTATTTGCTCAAAATTGTTATATGATGTGTCAACCATAGGGTCAAGACTGTACCGCACTTTGACAGTTTATATACATCGTTAGTCCGATCAAAATGAATATAGGGACAGGAAGTATACTTCTCTGCAATCTAACTACCCTTTTTAAAGAAAAGAGCAAAAAGCTTAGATAGCAAAGCTTTAAAAGTAGCTTTGGGTGTGTTCCAGTGCACACAACACCAATGAAATGGGATAAGGAGACAAACATTATACCCTCCTAATGAACAACGAAACGTTGGATGTGTCAAAATACGTTGTAAGAAGGTGCGGCAGTAAACAACTGTGTAAAAAAAAAAAAACAAAACAAGGAAAAAACAACTGTTCCTGATGAAAATTCTTAAAATGGATTCAACAAGGAATACCCCAAGCAGTATACTAAAAATATATCATACATAGGAGCCAATAGAAATTTCACTTGTGAGCTTAGGTCAGATGTGTTTATGATAATTGCATGCAATTTCGGAGGATGTCCTATTGGTCTCCTCAAATGCCCCCATGGGAAGCATCTCAACGCAAAAAATTTGATGCTGAATATACTACTACTTTGTAAGAAAGATGACAATGTAAAATATTCCTAGTAAATTATGTTCGAGAACATCTCGAAAAGACTTTATCAAATAAATCATTTTGCCACCCCCCCCCCCCCTAATATTACAACAGGGTATGTTTCAGTAATGGAAACTTGCTGGACAGTGGTATTGCTGGATTCACCCTATCCATTGCCCTTAAATGTTGCCAAAGTCTTCTATCTAGGCCAAGAAGTTTCAGTTATACATCAGAGCTAATCTGCAATTATGAAAGCTCTGAATTATATCTTATAATAGGATAACCCATTACATTTTATAGTGTGCTATTTTGTGTTGATTCAAAATCAAGGTTTCAATCATTACAGCACTGGACATTCATATCACCGACGCCCTCCCCAAATTCCTTGTTACAATTCTCCCGCCCAACGCCCGAATATTGGCAAGTTGTTTGACATTCAAGGATGTATTACATGGTTACTCTCCGAGGTTATACGTAAGTTGGATTTTGCTGGTCTGTTCCCTTGTACAGGTGTGGCTTAGCCAAAGAGAGGAATGAAGACATTACACAGTACAATCAAAATGAACAGGCGCACAATATTGAGCAAGCAAGGGGAGCGTAATACAATTTGTGAAACCACCCTTCAATCAAACAAGTCTTAGACTTTTCTCCTGCATGCAGAATTTGATCCAAGCCAGCGAGTTGGGTGCAACGAATAGAGGGAGAGAAACATTTTAATGAGGGAAAGTCATTCGTTCTGCCGTCATGGTCCAAGTATCTCTCAGCAAGATTAATATCATAAAATTACGGGTTTAAATACATGGGAAACAAAATATTCAGGAGGGGGTTTATAGCGTGTATATGTCAGGAAGAAGAGTCTCACTTCGTAATTCTTTAGTTGAAATGCGCCGCTAGACTAACCCCGCTTATAAGGAGAGAAGAATATTTAGAAAATAATTTGGACAAGTTGATAGGTGTGGTAAAATAATCCCTTGCTGTTTTTTTGATATTGCTTTGGTTATTGCTCAATCAAGGGGAAAATCCCCAGTTTGCAAAACTATTGTGAAAAAAGTGGACCATTGTGAGATATATGTGTGTTAATATGGTGTGCATTTCTCTTTTTTTTCCCCTGGGGGTGTTTTGGTGGGGGAAGGGAAGGTGACTGATAGTGCAATGGTAGGCGTGGGTATATTGACCAATGGGGCGCGGAGTTGTAAAAAGAAAAATAACAAGAAAATTCTAAGAATCATCATGGTGAGTAAAAGACCGTGTAATCGTTACTACTGAACTGAACATAGAACTGCACACTTAGTGCATGCATACGCTAGATAATATAAGCACATAGATAACATACTTAGATATACACAACCAGTGGAGATAGATAGATATATGAAGATAGATAGAGAGATAGACAGACAGACAGACGAGGACAGTAAAATAGTTTAGAAAGATAGATAGACAGCGAACAGGGACAGATAAATAGGCGTACAGATAAGAGGCCTCTGTGGGTGTGTGTGTGTGTGTTGTGTGTGTGTGTGTGTGTGTGTGTGTGAGTGTGTGTGTGTGTGGTGTGTGTGTGTGTAGATAATGGTGTCGTGAGAAATAGATGGAGCGTAGATGAGGGGATGAGAGGAGAGAGGATGGAGATGAGAGGGAGAGGATGAGAGAGGAGAGGAGAGGAGGCGAGGGAGGGAGAGGAAGAGGGAGGAGGACGAGATGAGAGGAGGAGGAGAGCGGAAGGAGAGAGCAAGCAAATTGTGCCTGTGTGTTCAGAGCTTATGCCACTTCTTAAAGGGGGGGAACGAAAAGAAAAAAAAAAAAAAAAGAAAAGGAAAAAGGGGGAAAAAAAAGGGAGTGATGAAGAAAACGACTGGAGGTAAAGGAATAAAGGACGAGGGGAAAAAAAAAAAAAGAAAAAAAAAAAAAAAAAAAAAAAAAAAAAAAAAAGAACACCCACCTTCAAAAAAAAAAAAAAAACAAAAAAAAAGGAAAAAAGAATAAGAACACACCACACAGGGAGAAAAGAAGTATGGTAATTGCAAACAACATGGATGGCGAGGCAACATCGGTCCATTTTTTGTTCACATGTAAATTCGCGATCCTCCTCGGAAAGGGACGAAAGCCGAATGTAATGCGCATAGATAAAGTGTAGGGAGCGGGGGGATGATGGTGCAACAAAGAAGGAGAAAAAGAAAAAATAACAAACAGAAAAATAAGCGGGATGGATGTAGTTACATGGAAGGTGGGGGTGGTGGTGGGTGGTGGTTGGTGGTGGGGGGGGGGGGGGTGTGGTGGGGGGGTAGGAGGGGGCACAAAAGGCGAAAAGCTGGTATGTATTCGATTAAAGAATGGAGGGGGGGGGAAAGGAGGGTTGGAGAAAATAGGAAATGAGGAGCACGTGACGAAGGTTAGCGTGGGGGGGAAGGATGTGGTAAAAACCATAAT
>JADBJO010028340.1:0-2500 GCA_016801955.1 Conus betulinus
ACTTCGCAGTGCCAAGTGTGCCCCTTGCCTGAAAAATTTTGCGCCATGATGTTCTCCCCAAAACTGGGCGAGTTATCGCCCTTGTTCTTGGTTTCATGGCGAGTTACAGTTGTGAAATATGAATTAAAAAAAAAAAAAGCGTCGTCCATGAGGCACTACATAAGTATTCCCTGCTGTTTGTTTGAAATAGAGGCTAGGGCACTAAAATATCAGGCAGCTTATGCCAACTTCTGTTTTGCTGAAACAGCGGTCTACATCCATTTAGACTGGATAAACATGACTAGTTGCAAAGTATGGAGACCGCAGGCGAAAACTTAAACAAGCTTTTAAAAAGTATTTCTAAGACTCCACCGAAAAAACGTTGACAAACGAATCACAGACACAACACGACGCGCGTTCGACTCTTGGGTCTTCTTCCGGCAAGGTGCACAATACTCAGGACAATGAACATGACGAGTAATCATCACTAATCTTCATCTAATTTGGCGCACGAGGGGCGTTGGATAACATGACACCCTAGTCTTGTGACCTCTTAACCCCTTCCCACCCCACGGACATCATTTAAACTGGATAATATGACACCGTAGTTTTTTATAATCTCTTCACCCCTTCCAGCTCACGTGATACCAGTTCAACTGGATAATATTACACCATATTTTTTTAACCCCTTCACCCCTTCCAACTCACGTGATACGATTTAAACTGGATAATATTACACCATAGTTTTAACCCCTTCACACCCTTCCAACTCACGTGACACCATTTCAACTGATAATAATATGACACCATATGTTTTTTTCTTTTTAACCTCTTCACCCTTCCGACTCACGTGACACCAGGTCAAGGCCATCCATGGCGGTGGAGTTGGTCTCGAACATGTGATTGGTCAGACCGTCAACGAAGCGACAGTCCACTTCGTCCGTTGGCTCGTCAACCAGACCCCGGACAACGTCGGACATGTTGGTGAAGGCGAACCGGGGCCTCATCAGGGTGTCTTGAATTTTCAGAACCTCTTCCCCTATCTGCGCATCAAGGGGAGGGCAGGAGAGAGAGGGGGGTTGAAAAAACCCCGTTAAGCAAGGAAGAGAAGGGGCTAGTTACTGCCAAGGACACAGACAGAGTACAGGACAAGACTGTTCGTCCGTGTCCTTGGCGGTAACTAACCCCCCTTCTCTTTCTGTATTTGTGCTTCGTTTTCTGCCCTCAGTCACTCCGTTTTTGAAAGTTAGGATAAGGAAACAAATAAAAAAAGAAAAGAGAGAGACTGAGAATCAGAACTTGTTCGAAAACAAAACAAAACGCGAGACAGAAGGGCAAGAAAAAAGTAGGGACGGAGAATTAAAAAAAAAAAAACAGAAAAGTGACAACGGTATAAGACGCACATAGAGGCGCGTGCCCGCGCTCTCTCTCTCTCTCTCTCTCTCTCTCTCTCTCTCTCTCCTCTCTCTCTCTCTCTCTCTCTCTCTCACTCTCTCTCTCGTGCGCGTGCGCCGCGCACAAACATACACATCACATCACAACACAACACATGTTCACCACACCACATCACATCCTGCACCACACCACAGAAAATACTCGAAACAAAAATCGGAAAGTGCCAAGGACAGACAGTTATAAAACATCAAGAACAGATAGGCAGAAAGACACAGACATAATACATAAACAAATAAATGAATAAATAAAACCAATAAATGCATAAATAAGTGAAATGAATGAATGAATAAATTGATAGATGAATTAAGAAATAAATAAATAAATAAATGTATGAATGATAATGCATAAATAAGTGAAATGAATGAATGAATAAATTGATAGATGAATTAAGAAATAAATAAATAAATAACTGTATGTATGAAATACATGAATAAACGAAACTGATGAAATAAATCAATACGAAAAAACAAAAGCCAATACGAAACAAGAAAGGCTACTGCTTACATGATTCAGATGTGTTGACTAACCTCTACCTGTTGGTAAAGGGTAAAGGGTGGATGGGGATACAGGGGGGGGGAGGGGGGGGGGGCTCGTGTATACGGCAAACTTCTTCATGTCGGACGAATGGTACTGTTTCCTCATATCAGTCTGTTTGTCTTCAGTGTGTACTTATAGCGCTTGTTGCCTAGAAGAGGTTGAAATTGTCACAAAATAAGGGCATACCTAAAGTATCATCATGATGTTCCCCCTCACACACACACACACACACACACACACACCACACACACACACACACACACACACGTGGGTGTTTAGGACTGGTGTACCAGAAACGACTCTCTCTCTCTCTCTCTCTCTCTCTCTCTTCTCTCTCTCTCTCTCTCTCTCTCTCTCTCTCTCTCTCTCTCTCACCTTCACTTCCTGTTTAACCTGCGAATGTCCAAACCGAAAAGCGGCCGTGAGAACACGTTGGCGATGGTGGGATCAACTTCCGGGTCGTACTTGAAGTCGCCTTCGTGCAGGTGGAAGTAATCTAGCGTGGCGTCGCTGAGAACCAAGGGAAGCC
>JADBJO010028340.1:10000-15000 GCA_016801955.1 Conus betulinus
AACGTTGACGACAGCGTCGAGATGCAGGCACTGAGGCAGACCGAGTTGAGCTGCTCCCCGAGAGTTATCTGCACACACACACACACACACACTACCCACACACACACACAACACACACCACACACACACACGAACGAACGCACGCAGCACACCACCGCTCGTACGCACGCTACGCAAACCGCATTGCATCGCCACGCTCGTACAAAACGCACGCCAGTCACACCATAACAAACCCCTAGATACACAACACGCAAGCATACGCATACACCACATCTTTTATCTGAAAAGAATAAGTACGAAATAAGTTATATAATGATCCAGCACCGAAGCCCCCCCCCCGTCTTAACGCACGCTAAAGCCTATATATTTGTGGATGTATAGAGGATGTGAGACTAACAATATATAGTATATAGAGATAAGAGCGGAGGCGAGATGAAAGGGAGATGAGAGAGGCGAGAGAGAGACAGACCCATAGGATGAGAGACCGACAGACAGAGGGACCAAGACAGCAGACAGGACATCGACAGACAGGAGAGGTGAAAGCCACGCTTCTTGAGGCGAGCGAGAACTAATATAAATAAGCATAGGTATGATCCATATATATACGGACACAGATATATTGACGATGGAATAACAGAACAGAAGTCATACATGTATATAGTAAATTCATTACATTCATACCAATGGCTGCACAATGCAGAATGTTGTGACAGCAGCTCGGTAAATGCAGCAAGAAGCAACCTATACGTCAATGCTAGCCTCAAACCTCCTTTCGGAAATCTAGCTCATCCTCAGCTCTCTTCTTCCATCTCCATCTCGCTCAACTCACTCCTCGCCTCTCACGGTCATGCACTACAATCCTCATCTCTCGCAGCCGGAACTCCCCCGCTCTCAGGCTCTCTCAAGTCAATACCGATTCTCTTCCTCTCTCTCTCCTCCAACCTCTCCCTAAGCCCCTTCTCTCCTCTCTCGTCCCTCTCTCTCCTCTCTCTCTCTCCTTTCCTCTCTCATCCCCCTCAGGCTCTCCCTCCTCAGAGTAATCGTTTGTGTCACTTCAGAGTCTGCGTGCTTATAGATATTACAACATACTAGTCTGTTTCAGATAAATGTGCCTTTTCCCTCTACTTCTCCCTCTGTAAAGAAATTCCTCAAGTGTATCGCATTACACTATATTACTCACATGTCATATTGAGCGTCTCATCTCTCTCTCTCTCTCTCTCTATCTCTCTCTCTCTCTCTCTCTCTCTCTCTCTCTCTCGCTCTCTGACCCATAGCAAATACAAGAGCCGTTATGAAGATGACCATCACACCATATGCAAAAAAAAAAAAAACACCGTTATCAATATTACATAATAACTAAATCGCACATGTATCACAACAACATGTATCATAAGCTTCTTTTTTCTCATTCCCTTACGCAACAGAAAGCCGTTAAGGAAATGATATTGCACCACATCAAGCACGTATCACACCTGCGTTACCCTCACTGCTTTACCTTACGTTGAGAGAAAGTGTCATTAGGGGGTGATGAAACATCATACCATACCACACAGGTGTTGCACTGTACGTTACCCCCCCCCCCACCCCACCCCCAGCCCCCCCACCCCCACCACCACCACCACACCACCACCCCTCCCCTTCCCCCCTTCCCCTCCACTCATACCATGACTTAGCTGAGTCTTGTTGGGGAAGGTGAAGGCCATGGAAAACGCACGAACTGCATACAATCAACGGCCAGGGGATCACCTTCAGGGGATAGCGATGGCAATGGGAAGCACACGGACCACGTGCCAAAACGTGATTTGAGGTGGTCCAAAGTACACGGGTGATTTTTCTTTTTTTTTTTTTTTTTTTTTTTTTTTTTTTGCGTGTTCTTGACTTCACAACTGTCGAGTGTGTGGTGTGTGTGTGTGTGTGTGTGTGTTGCTTAAATGATTCTTCAGATCTCTTTATCTCACATCAGATCGGCCAAGCTGTAGACCATTTCTTATCGTGTTGCCTTGCCAGGCCCAATTGTGTGTCTGCTCTCTCTCTCTCGTCTCTCTCTCTACTCTCTCATTCTCCTCTCTCTCTCTCTCTCTCTCTCTCTCTCGTTTCCTTTAACTCCTGCATGTCTAGGGCAGTACATCCATATGAGTCTCTCCCAATGCAAGATTTCGCATTAATTAGCTCCTTGCCAAGCTGGGGCTTCCCATTCCTTTCTCCACTTCTGAAGTAGGGGTCATGGAGTCAGTCAGCAGCAATCATGGCTTGTTGAGGTTTGACCTGGCCTGCGGAATTGGACCCCGTTGAAAAGCCCATTGGTTGGAGGTTTGTTTGCCAGTGCTTGCGTCACTGCTTCTGCTTCCATTGTTGGACTTGAAGTTGTTACACTGTGTGCGCGCCATTGTCTTCTTCAGCCATTTTGCTTCACTGTGTATCTCCAGCCTGGCTTCACTTTGGTGACAGAACCGTCAGTGTATATTACAGTATCATCTTTGTGCCAAGGTCTTCTACCTGCATCTGAGTTTCTGCCTTGGTTTTGCCTTCCGGCCCTTCTCGACAGTGTCTTCCAAGTTCTGAAAGATGATGGTAATTTGGTAGAGAGGTGTTCAAGTGGTCTGGATAGGTTTCCCATTCCCTTGTTTCTTTGAATTCTTGGGATAGCAATGACGAAAGCAGAAACACACACATGATCTCTCTCTCTCTCTCTCTCTCTCTCTCTCTCTCTCTCTCTCTCTCTCTCTCTCTGTCTCTCTCCTGTCTGTCTGTCCTCTCTCTCTCTCACACCACACACACACACACAAACACACACACACACACACACACCACACACACACACAAACACACACACACACACACACACACAACACACATACATAATATATACAACACACACACACACACACACACACACACACACACACACACACACACACACACGCACGCACGCACGCACGCATCTAGAGAGACAGACAGACAGACAGAGAGACAGGTAGACCAGACCTACCCATGCTCTAACTTCAGTTCCTCAGCTATGTTCCCGCAGCATTTGATGTTGTGTGTGCCATCTACAAACACAAAAATGTGACAATGGACACTCATCACAATTTCTAACGCTCGTCAGATTATTACACAGACATCGCTACCGACAAGTCGCTCATAATGTTCACAATATCCACAGCTCAATACGAAATCGTCTTTCTGTTTTTATTTTCCTGATTTTGATGAAAAAGAAGTAAAGATATGAGGAAGAAATAAAGAAAAAAGTAAAAAAGGAAGGAGGGAAGAAAAGAAGAAACGGAAGAAACGAGGGGAAATGAGATGAAGAAAGAAAGAAGACCGAGACCCCCTACCCCCCCCCCCCCCCCCCCCCCCCCAAAAAAAAAAAAAAAATGAAGGCAGAGAGAAGTCATAATTTATGGAAGAAAGGAAGGAAGAAAGAGGGGGGGGGGGTGAATGGACATTCAAAAGTATTAGAAGATGAAAAACAAAGGATCCAAACAGAAAAAATACGGGGGAGGGGGAGGTAGATAACGCAGCCCCAAAAACGAAACAGAAAGAAAAAACTGAAAAAAAAAGAAGAAAGAAAGAAAGAAAAGAAAAGAAAATTTTATTTTATTTTTTTTTATTACTTTATCACATTGTCCATTCGCTTCCTAATTTATGCTCATTATAATAACTGTATCTACTTCACTGACTCATTGTTGTGATCTCCAAAGCAGGTGACACTTCAATTAAGCTTTGCTTTTGTGTTTTCTGTTCTGTATTGATTGTATTTGTCGGTGTTTGCTGAAAAATAAACCTTGTTTTAAACAAAAGAAGAAAAGAAGGAGAAGAAGGAGAAGGAGAAAAAGAAGAAGAAGAAGAGAAGAAAGAAGAAGAAGAAGGAGCTGGAGGAAGAGGAGGAGGAGGAGGAGGAGAGAGGGAGGAGCAGGAAGAAGAGAAGGGGAGAAGAGAAGAAGAAGAAGAAGAAGAAAGAAGAAGAAAAGGAGGAGGAGGAGGAGGAGGAGGAGGAGGTGGAGGAGGAGGAGAACAAGAACAAGAAGAACAAGAAGAAGAACAAGAAGAAGAAGAAGAAGAAGAAGAAGAAGAAGAATAATGAATCCAAGCAGAAAGGAAGAATGAAAGAAACAAAGGAAAATGATAATACAGAAAGAAAGGAAGGAAGAAAGAAAGTAAAGCAATACAAAATCAGAGAAGGAAAAGCAGAGAAAGAGGCGAAGGAAAGGGGGGGAAAGAAAGAATCACAAACGGACAGACAGACAGACAGACAGACAGACAGACAGAACGACAGAGGAAAACGGCGGTCCTCTGTTCCTAATCTCTGGATCTCGTTCCTACACCCGCAAAAAAAAAAAGGTGAAGCTTTCTTCCATCTTTATTTGTTTGCTTGTCCATCTGTCTGTCAGCGAGATTACACTCATACACAACATTTTCGAAACGATTTCAATGAAATATGATGGAAGAGCTGAATGCGATCCATAGACGAATGTATTGAAAATTTGGATGCGGATCCAGTTCAGTGGACCGATCAAGGACTATGTTTGAATGGGAGAGACACAGAGAGAGAGAGAGAGAGAGAGAGAGAGAGAGAGAGAGAGACAGACAGACAGACAGACAGACAGACAGACAGAGAGAGACAGAGAGAGAGACAGAACGATAACAATAACGATAACGATAAAGATCATGATAACGATAGTTCAATTAAGAAAAAAAGCCACAGCCCCACTTAAAGGGGGTGAATAACAATCAGCGTATCTATACAAGGTGCTTCATCACTTAAAAATGAACATCCAGAAGATAATTATGCATTTTCTTGGGTCAAATCACTCCTCCTTTTTAGAGACTTTGTTTAGATACAAAGCAAGATTCATTGTAACATGTTCATTTCTTAATGACGGAAGACCGACTGACTTGAAAACTACTGGACTTAATAACGCTTTAACGAAATAATGTTGTTCTCCACAGATCCACCAGCACAGGACATGAGAATACAAAAATTAAGTTCATCTTCCATG
>JADBJO010028341.1:0-5000 GCA_016801955.1 Conus betulinus
TGCTGTGTTTGGTGGTTGGTCCGCCCACCCCACGGGTGGGTTGGTTAAACTGGAAAAAAGAAAGAAGGTGGTGGGGGTGGGAGGGAAAGGAGGGGGTGGTGTCCTGAGGAATAACGGAGAGGTATGAAGAACTGAGGTCGTGCAGAAAGAGTAGGGGTGGGGGGGAGGATGGGAAACGAGAATGGGGGCGAAGGGAAGAAGGGAGGCTGCCGTGTGACTC
This sequence comes from Conus betulinus, assembly GCA_016801955.1. Taxonomy (NCBI): domain Eukaryota; kingdom Metazoa; phylum Mollusca; class Gastropoda; order Neogastropoda; family Conidae; genus Conus; species Conus betulinus. Next base: position 221 of record JADBJO010028341.1, read on the forward strand.
CAGCTCATGCAAGAAATTCGGTGTCTTCAAAATGACATAGTGTGGAGTGCCCGCAAGACCATGTCCTCGGTCGCTGCTCATAGCGAGAGCAGGGTGTTATGGGTCGTCTCCTCGCACCCCCCCCCGCCGTCCCCCCCCACTATCCCAGGTCCCACTTCCATTTTTTTTTCCCGCAACCGGAATTCAAGTGAGGATCACTGCCTGGTTTGGCCGTGGTAATGGATGAACACATTACCATAGCGATAGCCAACCTTCCTCCCGGCTATTGGGAGTATTGGCGGGTGCCTTATGGCGGAGGAATTAAAAAAACATGTCGATACCCACAAAAGTGTCAGAATATCAACATGAGTGATTGTTAGACCTAAAGAAAGCAAGACGAAAGAAAGAGATAATATGCAGACTCAAATGTAAAACCAGAAAATTCGACCTCTCGTTCAAGCTACCTGTGGACTGGTGCGATTGTTTTTACGCGCGGAACGATGTTCCTTGCTCGTGTGTGTAAAACCAATGAATTTTTATGGGCCGCGGCAGAGCATGAGGCGAATGCTAATCACGGGGGTGGGGGTGGGGGAAGGGGGGGGGGTTAATACCTGTATAGAAGATATTTCAAGCCTAACCCTGCGTTGAGCAACAGTATCATGCCTGGGCACCTTCGATCATAAGCACTGTCTGTATGTGGACTTCATGACTGTGTTACTGGACATGAGGTGATGGAAGAACGATGTTGTTGCGGCAGTCCCGTGGGCCGGGCCTGCGAGTGAAAGGTATCTCCCCGCTTTGTTCAGGTAAAGTGAAACATGGCAGCTGCAAAGTGCGCAGGGGTCCTCCGATTGTTACGTTATTTGGATCCTGGCCATTGTGAGTGTGTGTTTATGGAGGGGTATAGTGCTACATTCCAAACATTGGGTGTGCGCGCATGGGTGTGTTATGTATGTAGGATCGGAGGAGAGAGAGGGAGAGAGGAGCCTATGTGCTGGATGCATTTTCTTGTGTTCACTAGATTGTTACTCCATCCTCGGTTGCTCTTCTCACCTACCTTGCCGGGACTGGGGGGGTGAGGAGCGGGTGTCCTCATATGTTCAATCTGGAGACGTGTCCCGTCAATTTTCACGCGGGTGAGAGACGTTTCCTCATGTGTGTCATCTGAGGAGCGTGTCCCTCATTGTAATCATGGAAACTGAAACGGTTTTTCATTGTTCACCTGAGAAGTGTCCACGGGTCATGTGTTCACGGGCTGGGAAACAAAGGGTCCTCATTGTTCAACAAAAAAATGCTGGAGAACGGGTCCTCATTGGTGGTGTGGGAGGGTGGAATCTTAATTAGTGTGTAAGCCTGGTTGGCTGTCATGAGAACGCCTCCTCCCACCTCCCCCGTTGCCCCCCCACGTGCCTCAATCAGCTGGGAGATCCCCGGGCATAAAGGGCCCAGTCCTTGTTACCCATCCCCCCTACCACCGAACCCCCCCACCGCCCCCCCCAACCAAGAACCCCCCGGCCCCGAACCCCCGCTCGACCCCCAACCCACCCGCGTCTTCATGAGAAATAAAAAATAATCGGCCCGCTCGTCATCGCCACCGCAGCCCCCCCAAACCGCTCCCCGCCCCTCTCCCTCCGTTTCCGAGGGACAAGTCGGTCGTTTCAGGAGTCAAACTTCTCTCTGTCTCTGTCTGTCTCTCTCGCGTCGTTTTGGGTGGCATCTGCGTCGGGGGGTGGGCTGCGGGGTCTCGGGGGGGGGGTCTTGTCTCTCCATCCAAAGCATAACACACCTCCTCTCCCCTCTCTTCTCTCTGCCTCTATCTCTCTCTCTCCTCTCTTTCTCTCTCTCTGTCTCTGTCTCTGTCTCTCCTCTCCTCCTCTCTCACTCCTCATCACGCTCTCTCCTCCTCTCCTCGGCGTCTCCTCCCACTCTCTCTCTCAGTCTCATCTCTCTCGGTCCAGAATTATATACACATGGTGTTTCTTTTACAGCAGAATAGCCTACAGGTTGCTAGTTTGCACAAATATCTTATTTTCACTTTTTGCCATCTTTGAAGACCATAACACTTGAACATACCCCCCCCCCCCCCGGTCCCCCCTCCCCACTCTCCTCCTCCCCCCCTCCGGATCCCCCCCCCAGAGAGAGAGAGAGAATGAGAAGCAAAGCATAGCGCTGGGATAATGGTGGAAATAAGTGCAATGGTGTGAATGCGGTTGGTGTGGAGTTTGTGTTGTGTTTAAGAGGAGGAAAGACACAGGGGGAGGGTCGAGAGAATTGCGACAGCAGACGTCAGAGACAGACGGACAGGCAGACAGAGCGAGAACCAGGGCGAACAAAAGACCGGGAGGGATTAATCGAAAGTGTGTGTGGTTTTTGTGTGTGTGGTGTTTTTGTAGGTTGGGTAACGGGGCCGGCGTGCGCGCATCAGAAGGGGACAGGACCATAGAGGAGATGCAAGAAAGAGATGTGGGGAGAGGGGTCTTGTGTGTCTACCATGGTAGAGAGTGGGGATGGCTCGAGGATATTAGGGAGGGGTAAGGGTGGGGTAAAGGGTGGGGGTTCTGTAAAGATCTGAGCAAAAGAAACAGACAGCCAGACAAGAATTGCTTTGTATGTCTGGTGAGGCGCGGGCTGGGCGCGCACATAGCAGAAATGAGAGGAGTTGGGTGTGTGCTGGTGTAATCGTCACTAGGCGGGAGACGGTCGCCAGCGTCTTGCGCCATCCACGCCTAACAGCGTTGTATTGATGATGGACAAGGATAGAAATCCAATCTCCTGAACCCCTTAGGTCTCACGGCAAGGTTTTTGAAGCATGTCCTGTTTCTTTGCGACCCGCTTGTACTTGGCACGGTTTTCAGAAGGTGGCGTTTTCGGTTTCGGAGGCCAGCATTTCAGTTTCAATTCCAGTGTCAGTGTCATCGCCATATTCGACTACCAATGGGATAGTACCGAGACGGGGGGGGAAGAAGGGGAGCCGTGGGGAAAGGGAAAAAAAAGAACGGGGCGAGCAACGCCTATCTCGAAACTATTATCTAGTTCCGTACCTTCAGGCCAGACCAGGGGATTGTAAGGGTAAAACATAGGGGGGGCGCGTTGGCCTGAGAGTCTTACAGCATGAACGGAACAAACCAGAGAGCTTAGCGGTAGACAGGGGGGACGGGTGACGCAAAACGTCGTGATCTAAAACCCAATCTGGGGGTCGGTGCTATGAAGAGGATACGGGTAGGGAAAATTAGTTCAGCAAAGGATATGTCGAGATTATTAACAAAAAAAAATCCAAAAATATCTAACTAGTAAAGTATTTATGAATGTGGCGAACAACATGCGCATATTCGGCGGTAACGGTGGAAATTTAAGATTGACAATAAACTAACCGAAGAAATAATGTGGTAGTTGGGTGGTGGTGAATGGGGGGGGTTGTGTTGGTGTGGTGGGGTTTGGGGGGTGTGGGTTTGGTGGGTGGTGGTGTGGGTCGTTACGTTATTCGGACGAAGGTTCCATGCGAAAAATCGTGGTGTACGTTCCGTTAATGGTCTTATGGGGTGTGTGAGGAATAAGTGGTGTGTATTGGGAGAGTGTTGGTTGTGGGAAAAAAAGTTGGCCTGCTTGGCCTTTTCTAATTACTCACTCTTTCTTTCTTTTCTTCTGCCTTAAAGAACAATGTAAAACCTCCTGCTGAGGAAACTGTGTCTTTATAGACAGAGAACATGGAGTTATTGGAATGTGGGTAAGAAACACGTTGAAGGGTAATTTGATAAATTTGTTTTATTTGATGAATTGATTATAATTTTTATAAAAAAGCAAAGAAAGGAGAAAGGGAACGTCACGAAAAGGAGGGAGGGGACCTAAGTTAAGATGAAGAAACAGAAACACGACTACAAAAAACTAAAACCATCTTCGGAGAAGGTGCCAATGCTGAATGTGTAACGTAGTCTCCTGTACCAACGTCCAGAAAACTGCCTTCTCTTGCCATGAAAGTTTGTAGAGGGGGATAATATGACCCGAAGTGTGTAGCAAGATGTAAGTTGCGTAGCTTGATCACTACACGACTCGGTTTATATTACCTCATAAAATCGAAGGACTGTTGGGGAATAATGAGTCAGAACCAACATGTTAAAAAAACCAAAAAAAAAGAAAACGGTACGGAAAGGAAATATCCCCTGTAACCAGAAAAAGACTTCAATGAGAACCCGCAACAGCCAGGTCACGAGAAGGGGTCCGGCCGGTCTATACCAAAACGGAGCTAATTCCGGCCAGAACCACGATGTAAAGTGACCGCTTCTCATGAATCTAATCTCCGATAAACGCGTGGCCTGTCCTCTTCTTGCTGGCAGGAGTTCATGTCTGCTAGCCTGAGAAGATTATATTGTCAACTGAGAAATGATCCACATCAAAACAAGGAATTGCTAAAGCGAACCAACTCTTTCTCTTTCAAACAATCAAATCCCTACTTGAGCTTTCAAAAGCGTTACCTTAATCATCACCGTCTTGGCCACGAGTTGGAAAATAAAAAAATGTCGAAAGTCACGTGGCCAAGAAAACCAACGAAAAAAAAAAGGAAAAAGAAAGAAAAACAGCGTATAATCCTCCCAAAATCCTCTTGACTGTGTCCAAGGAAGAAAGGAGTTCGATTAAAGTAAGTTCCTAACCTAAAAGCGACGAGTGTGGTCATAAAAATTCTGTTTGATATCCGAATAATATAGTCGCCTGTTTCGGATTGCCTCAGAAATGGGTGAAAACGGGAAGGTGGAACAGGAGATTGTGGAAAGCAGTCTTTTACTGTAGACCTGAACCTTTACTGGCT
>JADBJO010028341.1:10000-20244 GCA_016801955.1 Conus betulinus
TTTTGTTTTTTATGTGCACTCTCTATCTCCCCCCCCCCCCCCCCCCCCCCACCCCCCACCCCCCCACCCCCTCTCCTCCCCCGTCTCCCATCCTTGTGAACGGGCTTTGTGAAGCTTACCAAAATAAACTATTCACACGTTTCTTACATTCGTTCGTTCGTTCGTTCGCGTTCATTCATCACTCCCCCGCCTTCATCTTTTTCCCTCGGACTGATTAAGGATATCCACTTACCTCTGTGCGCGTGTTTGCTGGTGTTGACGCGCTCGTGTGTCTGTCTGCATGTGTGTGCTTTTCGTGCGTGTGTGTGTGTGTGTGTGTGTGTGTGTGTTCGTGTGCGTGTGTGTGTGTGCTTTGAGTTAGAATTAGTATTTTTCCATGTTTCTGTAATATGCGCTTTGGGCTCTTGCGAGATAAAGCACTCTATGAATATCCTTTTTGCATTACATAACATTACATTACATTACATTACATTACATTACGTTACATTCAATCATTCATTATCTCTCTCTCTCTAACACACACACACACACACACACACACACACACACACACACACACACGCACGCACGCACGCATGCACGCGGGGAAGGGCTTAGCGAACAGGGTTTGCGTCCCTTTTCTCAGCATTGTTTTCGTTGAAAAGTGTGTGTGGTGTGTGTGTGTGTGTGTGTTGTGATGTTGTGTGGGCTGTGTTTTTTTTTGTGTGTGTGTGCGTGTGCGTTGTGATGTGGTGTGGGCCGGTGTTTTTGTGTGTGTGTTGTGTGTGTGTGTGTGTGTTTGTTTGTGTTGTGTGTTTGTGTGTGTGTGGTGTGTTTGCACGCGCTCGCGCACGTGCGCGCCACTTTAGAGTTTTGAGCATAGTATGAAAGGAAAGGATGGTGCGTCATTTTGTGTATGTTTATTTTCATGTTCACGTGCATTTTCAGAGCGGACGTGATCTGCTGGAGGGCCTGATATATGAATGGGTAGATGGAAGGGAGAGAGAGACGAGGGAGGGACGGGGGGCGGGAGGACAGAGGATAGCAGTGGAGCAGAGAGAAGAGGCGGGAGGGACGAAGGGAGGGAAGGCGGGGGAGGAGGAGGGACTGGGGCGGGCTGAGGAGAGGGACATCTTTCGGGAAATGAGTGCAGACGGGGGGGGGGGGTGGGGGGGGGGGGGGGGGGGGTGGGGGGGGAGGAGCCCGAAGACTTCCAGATTTGCAGGTTTTGAATGGAAGTAGGTTTCCCTAACGGTTTAAAAAAAAAGCCTGCCGACGCCGAGGTGCCAGTTTATACTCTACATATTCTCCTCCCACTGTTGACTGTGAGCATTTTTTTCTATCAGGAGGCGGCAACACAGTCGTCGCTGGCATCAGACTGCACATTTTCGCCCTCCGGAGGTCTGTAAAAGCCGTTTCATGCTTGTGATTGGTCGCCACTTTTTTTTTTTTTTTTTTTTTTTAAAGGTGAAGAACTCAATATTTTTCTCTTTCGTAAGTCGTATGTTTTTTGATACGTACACACACACACACACACACACACACACACACACACACACACACACCACACACACCCAAGCGCTCGGACTCGTACTACAGATAGAGAGAGTAGAGAGAGAGAGAGAGAGGGAGGAGAGAGAGAGAGAGAGAGAGGAAGGGTATGCAGACAGACAGGCATAACCTAGACAGAAACAGACTGACAGACAAAGAGACACACTGGGATGAATTCAACAGATAAAGAAAGAGGCTTTAATCGACCTATAGATAAATAGACAAAAGACGGACACACAGACAGACAAATGGATGGATATAGATAATAGATACATAGACAGACGCGACAGATAGATAGGTGTAGATAGATGGATAGACAAGTCAAGAAGAAGAAGCGAGAGAGAAGGTGTGTGGGTGTTGGGGGGGGAGTTGATAGGCAGACAGTAAAGAATACACAGAGGGGAGGAATAGTCACCAAAAACAAAGCAAAACAAAACAAAACAAACAACAAACAACACAAAAACCCCGAAGACTTTACCTCCACCCCTACCGAACCACCATTCACACACAACACGCACCAGACACAGCGACACACACCACATACGCACGCACGCACGCATTGCCGCACGGCACGCACACCCACAGCAACACACACACACACACACCGAACACTGCACACACACACACACACATCACACACACACACACACACACACACTATGCACGCACACAAACACAGAGAGGACAGATGCGGAGAGACTCCTCCACCGTAATTTTTTTTTTGTCTTTTTAGTTTCATCGTACTACTCGAGAGTCTGGAGAATGAATTTCTTGTGTTTGGGGGTTGGGGTGTGGGGGGAGGGGGAGGGTGGGGACCCGGGGGGGGGAGGGTGGAAGGGAATTGACTAATTCCTGGGAACCCCCCGGTGGCTGGAGGTATTATTTGGAGACAGGGAATGATCGACGTTGCATCACAATCGATGTGAACCATCTCCTGATTCCCCAACCCCCCCCCCCTCCCCCCCCCCCCCCACCCCCCCCCCCCGTGGCCACCCCCCCCCCGCCCCCCCCCCCCCCCCCCCCCCCCCCCCGCACCGGTACCCCCACCACCCCCCCCCCCCCCACCCCCCCCCCCCCCCCCCCCCCCCCCCCCCCCCCCCCCCCCCCGCCCCCCCCCCCCCACCCCACCCCGAGGCCCCCCCGTGCCGTGTGAGAGATTTTATTGTGCCTTTCCCTTTTTTGCATAATTCTTGCACGATGTAGCCAAATTTCACCACACCCACACGAACACGCACACACACACAACACACACACACAACACACACACACAACCAGAGAGAGCTAGAGATTGGAAGAGGGGGGGAGGTAGGAAAAGAGAGGGAGAAACGGGGAGACTAGAGAGGAGTACAGACAGACGACAGACAGACATTTCTGTTCGTTAGGTGGCATCGGTTGCTGTGGCTTTTGCTTTCCTCTGGTCTTTTGTTTGTTTGTTTGCTTCTGTTGTTTGTTTTGAATGTCTTTTTCCTAATGTAATGATAGTGATTATGATAAAAACTTAAACTTAATGGGAAAGGATTACAACCCACTTTTGTTGATAATGTGACGATAGTAGTTACAGTATTAATAGTAGCTATAACACAGAAGGGGAGAAAGGATATGGGTTAGAGGATAGAGAACACCATGATTTTTTTTTTTTATTACTCAATGATATGATGATAGGAGTGATGAAAGTAATGACGGTAGAATGATAATAATAGTTTGTAGAAAGAAAAAAAACGAACAATGATTAAAAAGCAAGCAGTACTATCGGAGGGTGATTATAATGGTATTAGATCTGATAAGTGTAGTAACTTTAGTACTAACAATAAAGGTTGGAAAGAATGGAGATGTCCAGCGAGTAACGGACTGAAATGACTATTTGAACAGGAAAGAAAGAAAACAAGAAAAGGGTAGTGGGGTGGTGGGGGGGGTCATATACGCTACACCTACACCCTACACCTACACCACGACACACACACACACACACACACACACAAACACACACACACACACACCCCACACACACACACACACAACACAACACACACACACACACCACCCCACACACACACCACACACATGCACAGGATGTACCATCTCAAAATGAAGTTTCGATTTTGATTTGACTTTGACTTGGGAAGAGGGAGAGGGGAAGGGAAACTCATGCACAAAGTATTATTGGAAAACACAACAGTACTGTTGTTGATGACACTATTAGTTTCACCATCATCTGCCACTCGATGAGGCAAAAAACAAAACTGAGTTCTGCTACTTTTCTAGTAGTAAGCTGTCGAAGACTGTGAGGACTGGTTTGCAAAGTGAGACCACTGCAGGCGGAAATGTAAACAAATCTGAAATAAATGTTAGCAAACCGGCCAGAGAAACGGGACAAACGAGTCAAAGACCAAAAAACACGACGCGCTTCGACCTCTAGGTCTTCTTCAGGCAAGACACCAAATAGGACAAATGAAATGAAAGAGCTTGTCACTGTTAGCTTGATCTCTTCGCGCAAGGTATAGGCGTTGAATCTGCGCTGAAGAGATCAAAGCTAAGTGACAAACTCGTCCATTTTCATTGTCCTATTTGTTTGGTCGAAACGCGTCGTGTTTTGGTCTTGTGACTTGTTTTGTCCACGTTTCTCTTGGCGGTTCGCTAACATTTATTTCAGATCTATGAGGAACTGACATCGATTTCAAAAATGCACAGAATTCAAATGTACAAACTTTTTCCCACAGATATATATGTCAGACGTTCCTAATTCTTCAAAGCATGGATCTACATGACGTGGCATCTCGTACACCCTGTTTCCTCCTGGACCTACCACCCCCCCCCCCCCCCCCCCCCCACCTTTTCCAGATGCTGATGGTGCAAAAGTCCAGATTTTTGTGTCTGAAGCAACAAAAGAGGCTGTCCGTACATCGCCAGCAGCATGAATCAGAACTGATTTTGAAAAAAAAAAATAACCATTTGAAGTTCTGACTGATGGTCTTGATACTGCCAAAAAGGGGTCTTGATTACTGCCAAAGAAAAGTGAAGGATTTGCTTTTGTCGTACACAGAAATGAGCGGTGTATTTTCAAAGAGACGTTTTAAGATGCTTCCTTGACAAAAACCTCGTCAAAGACGACGTTTAAGATGCTTTCCTTGTCAAAACCTCGTCAAAGAGACGTTTTTAAGATGCTTCCACGTCAGAATCCTCGTCAAGGAGACGTTTTTAAGAGAATTCCATGTCCAAATCTCGACAAAGGGACGTTTTAAGATGATTCCTTGTCACAAAACCCTCGACAAAGTACTCAATCAGAAGTGGTTCCGATCTGTAGACCTGTTTCAAGTCTGCTTCAGACTTTAATATAATTCTCTCTGCAGACGAAAGATTGCCCGAATATTGAGAGTGTTTTGTCTTTTGTGGCGTCACTGTTCATCTCATATCTTTTACTGTGTTTTTCGCAAAGTCTCTCTTGCATGCAACTGTGCCACCTACAGACACTGGAATTGTTGATGTTTGTTTGTTTGTTTGTTTGTTTTTTAAAGTCATATTTTTGGATTCTTTGTCGTTTGTTTCTCTGTCAACGACGACCTTTTCTTTCCACAAGTCTGTTAAGTAACATTATTAATTTGATTGCACTGTTGGGTCACTTCAGATTTCCACCTGTACCCTCCCTCCAGTCAGTTTTTTCCTCCTACACACCATCCGAGTGTTTCCCTCCCCCCCCCCCCCCTGCTCCCACTTTCCCATCCCCCCTCCTCGTCCCCCCCCCCTACCGTCCCCCCCCCCCCTCCTTGCTAACATTTTTTTTTTTAATGATAACATTCTTATATTTGTGAACATCATCTCAATTCAATGTCTACAAATTATATGGTACCAGCCGCCGTGGCGAAGTGGTTAGCGCCGCGGACTCCCGATTGGGATTCGAGGGTTCGATTCCTATCAGAGTCATGTGGGATTTTTCTGCCCTGACCGCTCCTACCCAGAGCTGAGTTTGCTACGGGCTCAGTTTGGAAGACTGGGACCACACAGTCGAGTTTCATCCACTTAATGGATACGTCTCTGTGAGTGTTGCTCAATTTCCTGAACAACACTTCAGTGTGTCTTTATCTCTCGGGCCTGGTTGACGCTGGGATATATTTAATGAAAGGAAGCGTAAAGTAAAGCCCTGTCATGCAGTCTCAGACCGGAATGGAAATCCGTAGCATCATCTTCAACATCCTCATTCTCATTGATCAACATGAAAAAGTCTCAGTTTCTGTGGCCCTTCATGCCCAGCTCTCATGGTGACCCCAGCTTCGATGTCCTCTCCACGTCTATGGCCTTGGTTTGATTTCGTCGGGGTCACCAATATCGGCAAGTCCACGGGGCTGTCGTTGGACGGACGTGGTGGTGCCTTCCGGGAAGACAGCTCACATCACGCCGGCTCCGCGACTAAGCAATTATTGTCGTCAGTAGGGGGCTTAGTAGGTGGTTGTCCTGCGTAGTGTTGGTCAGAACAGGCGAACCAACTGAACACCACCGAAGTGACTCGGCAGCGGTGCAGTGTCTCCTCCGGTGGGGGTTTGCCACCTGAGGACTTTACATCGACTGCTCCGTGTGGATTGCCGGTGCCGGGGGGGCTGCGGCGGGACTGATCGGGCTGCAGCTTGCACGGGGTGTCGAATGAGCGGCGTGGATGCAGTACCACTGAGGTGGCACAGAAGATGGGTCTGCAAAAAAAAAAAAAAAAAAAAAAAAAAAGTATCGTATAGTGACAGGACACTAAAACCATAGCAGATAGATAACAATGAGATGAGGATTGAACCTACAACTCATTCAAACAACAGATCATTTCTTCTGCCTAGTTCGTGATGCATCCACCTCCTTCCTGAGTCGTCCACCATCCCCATCCCCATCACCATCATCATCATCATCATCACCTTCTCTCTTTGCAACACCCCCCTCCCACCCTCACCCCACACCACCCCACCACCACCACCACCACTACCTCCCCCCCCCACCCCCCACCCCCCGATCCAGCATCTCCAACGGCAATCCTTGTGGTCCCCCACCTCACAGCCGAGCGAGGGGACAATGGGTTGTTTTACGAGCGGTTTAATGGAGCAGACCACCCCGGGTGGGACCCAGCGCGGCACGGCCCGTCAGCCTTGTCAGACACACTGACTGCGCTGTCCTGGGGACCTCCCTCCCTCCCTGCCTTCCTGCCTCCCTCCCTGCCTGCCGGGTCGGCCCCTTTAGAGATGGTCCCCCCACCCACCCCACCCCACTCCCCATCTATGGTCAGCAGCTGCGTCAAACAGCGGATTTTTTTGTTTTGTTTTGTTTTTGTGTGTGTGTGTGTGGTGTGTGTGTGATGCTGCTGTTGTTGTTGTGTTCTTGTTCTTGTTTTCGTCTCATTTTCTATAGACATTTAATATTCATCATCTTACCTGGAGTCAGAAAGAACGAAACTTCACAAGGACAAAATCAAACACTTTCTAAAAAATTCAAACCTGACATTACATTTCGCAGCAAACTGCCACGAATAAAGCTTTTTCCTGCTAAGCATTTCACACACACACACACACACCACACACACACACCCACACACACACACACATGCACACACGCACGCACGGCACTCACACGGCACACACACACACACACACACACACACACACACCACACACACACACACACACACACACGCACGCACTGTCACGCACACACACTCTCTCTCTCTCTCCTCACACACACACACACACACCCACACACACCCACGCACACGTGGACTCTGTCTGTCTTTCTATCTGTCCTGTCTCTTCTCTCTCTCTCTCTCCTTCTCCTCTCTCTCTCCTCTCTCTCCTCTCTCTTCTCTTCTCTCTCTTCTCTCTCTCTCTCACTCAATCGTCATCTTTTCAAACCATCGATTGGCCATACATTCCCCCCACCCCCACCCCCACACCCCCGACCCCCCCACCCACCCCCTACCCCCAATCTTTACTGTTTGTCGGGGCCATGTTTTATGGGGAGTGGATTGAAAGGAGGATCGCCCTTGGACTGGCCTTGTGACTTACTTCGCCTTGTGTGAGTCCGCTTCCACGGCATAGCTCACCTCAGCCTGAGCTGGGGTGGGGGGGGGGGGGGGGGTAGGGGAGGGGAGGAGGGAGAAGAGGCAATGGGGAGTGAGGGGTTGGGTGGATGGGGGTGGGGTGTGGGTTGGTATTATAGCAAAGGAAACGGTGAAGGATAGTGGAGATAGGCACGAGGGATGTTGGAGGGGTGGATGGTTTGGTAAGTGTGTTGGTTGGGAGGGGTATGGTTGGAGAGGAGAGTGGGAGTCGGGGTGGGGGTGGAAGGTATCGGTGTGTGTGGGTGAGAAGGGGGAAGAGAGGGCGTAGGAGGAAGTAGGAAGTGAATGGGTTGGTGAGGTGAGTGCGTGTGGAATTTTTTTTTTTTTTTTTTTTTTTGAATGCGATAGTTTCATTTTGATGGGTCCTCAGGCGTAGGATTTCTGGTGCCAGTCTGTTTCATATCGCCTTAAACTAACAGCGTTTTGTTTTTGTTTGTTTATTGTCTGCATTTCTGTCGTCCACCGGTGTGTGTGTGTGTGTGTGTGTGTGTGTTGTGTGTGTGTGTGTGTGTGTTGAGAGAGAGAGAGAGAGAGAGAGAGAGAGTTTAATGCCATGGTTCTGTATTCGTTGCTTTAAGTTAAACTAAACGAAAATAACCCACAGAGACGTTATTAAGCCGATAAGAAAGTAAAACTATAAAACGAAAAGACAACAACCAGAACTGCACAGACAATCAAACGCACAGAACGTGTTCCACTTTGCACCAGTGTTTTTCCTCATCGATCGATCTATTCCTTCACAAGTCAGTCACCTGCGCGTTATCGGAAGTCTCCCTTTTGAAGGCCGATGTCTGTGCTGTCAAAGATTTGTGTGTACAGCTTTCACGGAGGCTACTTTCTGCTTACTAATTTGGTTTTCTTTTTTTTTTTTTTTTCTTTTTTTTTTTCCTGCTGTTTTGTTGTGTCTCGTCTGTGATTCTACACCCCATAATCTAGGTCAGTGTTGGTAACGGAGATTCTTGTTTTGAGAACCAGATGATTTAAAAAGAAAAGAAAGAAAGAAAAAAAATGTTTCGTGTTTTTTTTTTCCATTCCTACATCAACGCCCCCACTGTGCAACGCGTCGTTACAGACAGACACCAGCCCTATACTCTCTGTCTCCATCTCTCTGATTGTGTGTGTGTGTGTGTGTGTGTGTGCGTGTGTGTGTGTGTTGGTGTGTGTTTGCAGCATGCTTCTTATTTTCCCCTAGGCCTGTCAGTTCTGTTTCCGTCTCCGTCCTCTGCCTGTTCTGTTCTGTAAGTTACTCTCTCTGTCTGTCTGTCTCTCTCTCTCTTTCACTTCCCTCTCTCTCCTCTGTTACACAACCCACCCCACACCACACACACCACACACAATCACTCCGCGCCGCGCACACCACACACACCTCAGACACACACACACACAGCACACCACACACACACAGCACAACCAACACACCACACACACAAGCAGCCACACACACACACACACAAGCCACACCACACCACACACACGACTCACAGCCCACTCACACACACACACACCACACACACGCACACACACACACACACAACTCACTCACACACACACACACACCACACACACACAGCGCGCGCGCAAGCGCGCACGCCCGCACATACATACATACGTAACCCGCTCGCAAGAAACACACACAGGCACCATTTCATCTCCACCTACACACGAAGACCCTCCACGTGCACATTCCAGTCAGATAGAGAGAGAGGAGAGAGAGAAGAAATAGAAGATTCCTCCTCCATCCCCCAGCTGGGCATAAACATTCCAGAGGGAAAGATACGACCCGGTGTCAAGTGTTCTGGGAAACTGTACCCTACACCTGTACCCCTATGAGTCAGGACTATTTGACACCTGAGGAGCGCTAATGAACTGCATAAAATGACCAGAGGGTCCATCCTGTTGGTATTCTTCTTTGTTTCTTCCTTTCTCGTTGTTCCTCTCTCCCCCCCCTTTTGTTTTTCCACGTGTGGTGTGTGTGTGTGTGTGTTATGTGTGTGGTTGGTGTGATGTGTTGGGTGGTGTGTTTGTGGTCATGTGTGTGTGGTGTTGGTGTGTGTGTGTGTGTGTTGGTTTGTGGTTTGTGTGTGTGGTTGTTGTGTGTTTTGGTGTTGTGTGTGTTTGTGTTTTGTTGGTGGCTGGTGTGTGGTTTTGTGTCTTGGTGTTTTTTGTGTGTTTTTGTGTTTGTGGGGTGTGTGTGTGTGTGTGTGTTCCTTCCTGACAAAAAAAAAGACAAGAAATGAATAGTGATCCTTCGCTAAAATGCTATCCCATAGCAGATATATCCATACACAACTCTCCCCTCACAACTTTCGGTGCGTGTGTTCTGAGTCGTTGCCTTACTATGGACAGTGTGCACGGGCAACACATTCATATGACTTGATTATTACCCTTCAACAAAATCCTGCACCACACACACACAGACGGCACCCACCCGCCACGCACACACCCACGCGCAAGCTCGCGCGCAGCGCGCGCACACCAGTGTTCACACACAGCACGACTTCAGCTCAAGCTCGCACGCACGAACGCACACGCGCGCTATGCCTCACACAGCACTGACCCAAAAAGGCACGCACACACACACACACAACACACTTACGCACACACACACATTCGCACACCTTCGTACATCCGA
>JADBJO010028342.1:0-7500 GCA_016801955.1 Conus betulinus
ACCATACAATAACATTTCAAAAAGATGCAACCTATGTTCAACAGAAAAATGGTTAATACTATGCAAACCATACTTAGCAACCCTAAATACTAAAGTAGAAATAGTAACAACTGCAGGCACAAATGGAAATCGTTGTCAGCAAACGCACCCTGAACTGTAAACAACCTGAAAAACCGAACCAACACCATCCTGAGGAGAGCCCGCGCTCGAAACAGATCTGTTGATGATTTTTTAAAAAAAACTTCCTTTTACCATACTATTTTAACAGATGTTGCTCCCCAAGGGGTTGAGCACTTTGAAAGTTTTATTGGGCGTTTTTAGTACTATTCTTGATAATAGCTCCTCGAGTTGAGCACTTTGGCCTAATGAATTTCAAAATGGAGGAAATCAATTTTAGACAATCAACAAAAAATATACCATTCTCCAACCCGCAATTCTACTTAAAAAGGTTAATAGAACAAACTGAAAAATTTGTACGAAACATGAGATGGAAAGCGTTTTTTTTCTTCCTGAACCTGAATGCAAAAAAAGAGGACAAAAACACATATGGCTTCAAATCATGGCGATCTCCACCGGCCATAGATGAAATGAAATCTTTCGAGGATAAAATGAAAAGAATGATAGCAAACATAGAATTAAAAAAAATCAAACAACGATTCAAAACATCATTTACAAATGAAATAAAACAAATACAAAATGACAAAAAAAATATTCGTGAAGGCTGACAAAACCAGTAATTACTACAAAATGGAACCAAACGAGTACTCACACTTCTTGATAAAAACATTCAGAAAAACTACAAAAAAGCTGATAAAACATACACACAACAACATCTGAAAAAAAAGAAAAGAACTCATACACCACATGGATCTAGGTGACAGGGTAGAAACAACAGCAATAAAAGAAGCCTTCATAACTCTTAAAGACCATAAACCCAATTTCCACAACAACCCAACATGTAGACTAATAAACCCATCTAAATCTGAACTGGACAAAATAAGTAAGAAAATCCTAGAAAAAGCCATAAAAAACATAAAATCAAACACGGAATACAACCTCTGGAAGAACACATATGAAGTTATCCAATGGTTCAAAAATCTTAACAAACAGAAGAACACAGTATTCATCACATTCGACGTAGTAGACTTCTACCCATCCATAGATGAAGAGCTACTCACTAAAGCTCTGAAATTTGCTAATAAACACACAGACATAACAGGGTCAGAAATGGAAAATCATTCTCCACACCAAGAAAACTTTACTCTACAACAGAAATGAAACATGGATCAAGAAAACAAACAGAAACTCAACATTTGATGTGACCATGGGATCGTATGACGGTGCCGAAACATGCGAACTGGTCGGACTGTTCATGCTATCCAACATCCAAAAACAACTCGGAAAGCAAGTCGGACTATACAGAGACGACGGCCTCGCCACGCTAAACAACATCCAAGAACCATTGAAAACAAGAAAAAAGAACTATGCAAAATTTTCCTAAACCATAACTTAAAAATCACCATCAAAGCAAACAAAAGGTAGTGAACTACTTAGACATAACACTTGACCTCAACAACTACATATATAAACCATACAAGAAACCTAATGACACTCCCATTTATGTAAACATCAATAGCAACCACCCACCATCTATACTAAAAACCATACCCAATGGCATAAACAAGAGATTATCTAACCTGTCACATAATGAAAGAGTATTCAACAACGCAGCAGCAGAATACCAAGAGGCATTGCAAAAAAGTGGTTACAGCTACAAACTACAATACAACCCAGAACCCAGATAACAACATGAACAAAAAAAAAAAAGCAGGAAAAGGAAAATCGCATGGTAAAACCCTCTACATGATGGACGAGTAAAAACAAACGTAGGGAAAGAATTTTTTAAAATTCTGACAGCATCCTTCCCAAAAGAACACAAATTGTCCAAAATATTCAACAAGAACACCATCAAACTATCATATTCATGCATGCCTAACCTTAAAATATAAATTGATTCATCCACAAAATGAAAAGCAACACAGCAAAGAAGGGTGAAGAAAGGAAATCCTGCAATTGTACTACAAAAGAACAGTGTCCCTTAAGCAACAAATGCCTCTATAACAACATTGTATACCAAGCCACTGTGACATCAGAAAATGAAAAGAAACATACATAGGGATCACTGAAAATCACTTCAAAACCAGATATGCAAAACATAAACAGTCATTCAACAAAGTAAAATACAAAAACCAAACAGAACTGAGCAAATATATTTGGAGACTTAAAGACAAAAAAATAAACTATAACATATCCTGGAAAATCATAAAAAGGGCATCACCATACAATAACATTTCAAAAAGAGGCAACGTATGTTCAACAGAAAAATGGTTAATACTATGCAAACCATACTTAGCAACCCTAAATACTAAAGTAGAAATAGTAAACAACTGCAGGCACAAATGGAAATCGTTGTCAGCAAACGCACCCTGAACTGTAAACAACCTGAAAAAAACCGAACAACACGTGCAGCCAATCCGCACGTGCAAACAGTGACATTAGGCCATATAACACCGGCAGTAGGCGACCCAAAACCATCCTGAGGAGAGCCAGCGCTCGAAACAGATCTGTTGATGATTTTTAAAAAACTTCCTTTTACCATACTATTTAACAGATGTTGCTCCCCAAGGGGGTTAAGCACTTTGAAAGTTTTATCGGGCGTTTTAGTACTATTCTTGATATATATATATATATATATATATATATATATATATATATATATATATATACTGCTAAAATAGTATGGTAAAAGGAAGTTTTAAAATCAACAGATCTGTTTCGAGCGTTGGCTCTCCTCAGGATGGTTTTGGGTCGCCTACTGCCGGTGTTATATGGCCTAATGTCACTGTTTGTACGTGCGGTTTGGCTGCACGTGTTGTTCGGTTTTTCAGGTTGTTTACAGTTCAGGGGTGCGTTTGCTGACAACGATTTCCATTTGTGCCTGCAGTTGTTTACTATTTCTACTTTAGTATTTAGGGTTGCTAAGTAAGTGGAAATCATTCTCCACACCAAGAAAACTTTACTCTACAGCAGAAATGAAACATGGATCAAGAAAACGAACAGAAACTCAACATTTGATGTGACCATGGGATCGTATGACGGTGCCGAAACATGCGAACTGGTCGGACTGTTCATGCTATCCAACATCCAAAAACAACTCGGAAAGCAAGTCGGACTATACAGAGACGACGGCCTCGCCGCGCTAAACAACAATCCAAGAACCATCGAAAACAAGAAAAAAGAACTATGCAAAATTTTCCAAAACCATAACTTAAAAATCACCATCGAAGCAAACAAAAAGGTAGTGAACTACTTAGACATAACACTTGACCTCAACAACTACATATATAAACCATACAAAAAACCTAATGACACTCCCATTTATGTAAACATCAATAGCAACCACCCACCATCTATACTAAAAACCATACCCAATGGCATAAACAAGAGATTATCTAATCTGTCACATAATGAAAGAGTATTCAACAACGCAGCAGCAGAATGCCAGAGGCATTGCAAAAAAGTGGTTACAGCTACAAACTACAATACAACCCAGATAACAACATGAACAAAAACAAAAAAAGCAGGAAAAGGAAAATCACATGGTACAACCCTCCATATGATAAACGACAAGAACACCATCAAACTATCATATTCATGCATGCCTAACCTTAAAAATATAATTGATTCATCCACAAAATGAAAAGCAACACAGCAAAGAAGGGTGAAGAAAGGAAATCCTGCAATTGTACTACAAAAGAACAGTGTCCCTTAAGCAACAATGCCTCTATAACAACATTGTATACCAAGCCACTGTGACATCAGAAAATGAAAAAAAGAAACATACATAGGGATCACTGAAAATCACTTCAAAACCAGATATGCAAACCATAAACAGTCATTCAACAAAGTAAAATATACAAAAACCAAACAGAACTGAGCAAATATATTTGGAGACTTAAAGACAAAAAAAATAAACTATAACATATCCTGGAAAATCATAAAAAGGGCATCACCATACAATAACATTTCAAAAAGATGCAACCTATGTTCAACAGAAAAATGGTTAATATACTATGCAAACCATACTTAGCAACCCTAAATACTAAAGTAGTAGAAATAGTAAACAACTGCAGGCACAAATGGAAATCGTTGTCAGCAAACGCACCCTGAACTGTAAACAACCTGAAAAACCGAACAACACGTGCAGCCAATCCGCACGTACAAACAGTGACATTAGGCCATATATAACCGGCAGTAGGCGACCCAAAACCATCCTGAGGAGAGCCAGCGCACGAAACAGATCTGTTGATTTTTAAAACTTCCTTTTACCATACTATTTTAGCAATGGCCTAGTTCATTAAATGTTCTGAGTTTTTCTCTCTCTCTCTCTCTCGCTCTCTCTCTCTCTCTCTCTGGGTTTCATCTGGATACAGCATGTAAATTTGGACAAGTGCAAAAGTGGAATCGGGGTGGGATATAGAGAGAGGTTGTCACTTGGAGGAGCGGGGGCAGGGGGGTTGTAGGTCGGGAGATGGGTGCAAGGGAAGGGTGGAAGGAGGAGCTGAGGGGGGGGGGGGGGGGGGGGGCAAAATGGAAGAGGAGATGCAATAAACAAGGAGAAAGGGCCGTTGGGAATGGTTGGTTTGGGGAGAAGGGAGGAGGCGGGATGGCATTGCTATTCCAATATCTGGCACCTTTTGTGTCTGGGCCATACGATCTCTATACTTGGAAGATGTCAATCTGTGGTGTGGTCTGTTGCTGACGAATATTTCTCGGTGGCTGCTTCAGTAGTTGCTGAGGTTTTCAACTAACGCTGAATGATGTTGGATATGATAGTGTGCATCAGCTTGATTACTCTCTTTCTTCCCCCCCCCCCCCTCTCTCTCTCTCTCTCTCTCTCTCTCTCTCTCTCTCTCTCTCTCTCTCTCTCTCTCTCTCTCTCTCTCTCTTACACAAACACACACTCTCTGTCACTGCCTCTCTCTACGTGTCTCTGTCTCTATGCCCGTGTCTTTCTCTCTCTCTGTCCTGTCTCTGTCTCTGTCTCTCTCTCTCTCACTGTCTCTGTCTCTCTCTCTCTCTCTGCCTGTGTATGAGTGTGTGTGTGTGTGTGTGTGTGTGTGTGTGTGTGTGTGTGTGTGTGTGTTTTCTGTCTCTGTTTCTCTGTCTCATTCCGTCTGTCTGTCTGTCTGTCTGTCTGTCTGTCTGTCTCTCTGTCTCTCTCTCTCTTTCTCTCTGTCTGTCTCTTTGTCTGTCTGTCCGTCTGTCTGTCTCTCACTCTCTCTCTCTCTGCCTGTCCCTGTCTGTCCGTCTGTCTCTGCCTTTCTGTCTCTGTCTCTGTCTGTCTGTCTGTCTGTCTGTCTCTCTCTCTCTCTCTCTCTCTGTCTCTCTCTCTCTCTCTGTTTCTCTCTTAATACATACAGGCCCTAGCGCATGTGTAGGGTATGTAGTGAAGTATAATAGGTCCTCCACAGTCGACTGGACAATTAAATAACTTAAATGGAATGACGTCAAGACTACATTTCTCCTGACCATCTCCTCGACAGCTCTCAACTCTTCGTGCCATCGAGTCCGGTTGTCTTTTTTTTTTTTTTTTTTTTTTTTTTTTTTTTGAAGGTGTATTCTAATGTGTTGTGTGGTGTTGCGTGGACGAGTTTTTTGGGTTTTTTTTTTTTTTAAATGACTTGAGAGTTGACTTCAACCCTGATATGGCCCGTTGCTGTCGGCTGGGCTATAAGCAAATTACGTTTAAAATCTTCCTTCCGTAAAATCTTAGATCATATTAACAAAATGCTGGTCTCTTTCAGAAACTAAAAATCACATCAGGTGGGACATCTCTGAACAAGATTTTCATGAAGTCTGCGGCAAAATGTTTATGTCTCATATCATGCACGTTCCAGCACTCTAAAAGAACACGTTTCATTATGGGTGTTTCATGACATGAAATGTACCACGGAGCTTTTTCACATGTTAAAAGATGAGAATGGGTGTAAAAGTAGTGGGCGATGATGAGGTGAAGAAAAGGGTGATGATGATTTAAAACAAACTAGATTAAAAACAGAATCTAAAGTGAGATACGGGGAGGGAGACAAAAACGTGAAGAGAGAGAGAGAGAGAGAGAGAGAGAGAGAGAGAGAGAGAGAGAGAGAGAGATTTACAGCTTGTTACGTGAACCAAGAATTCGATGCGTAACTCACTGCCAAATGTAATCAAAAATATCGCCGTAAATTGCAATGATGAGCCGGAAAAGACATTGAAAGTATTCTCTTTGAAAAAGAAAAACAAATCCTTACAAAGCTAAAAGGAGCAATGTACGGACTTGGTACACCATCCGCTAGATCTCAACACGTAACATTATGTCACTGAGTGCATCGCGGTAATTACAGTGAAATGAAGGACTGAGCACACCTTGACAAAGTATGTCTTTGTTTCACATCCTCCTGTGAGATTTATTTCACGTCAAAAAGAAGGTACCTCGGGCCTTATCTTAACATGTGTCAAGAATGATAAAGTTACACCTACTCCGACTACCTCCGCTTCCTCCTTACCATTCCCACTCCCTCCCCCACCCACCACCATCTCTTTGTGTCCTCCATCCTCGCGTCCCTCCTAATGATTAAAAAGCGACAAAGTATTTTTTTTTGTCTAGCTCAAAAATACGTAGGACTGTATAGCAAGTTTAGCCTAGGCGCAACGCGCCGAGCAGATCTTAGTTCACTCGTTTATTTGCTTGTCTTTTCACTGTTTTTTAAATTGGAAATTAAGAAACCACAATCAGCAAAAACAAATTTGCGAAACGTGTACTAAAAAAAAACGTAATGTAAGCAGGGTGTCTCCTCATAAATGAAAATAATGCGAAACAGCTGTATTCAGTTTAAAATCATTGACACCAGTCCTCTTCCTCTCTCAGTCTCTCTCATCCAACCCCCCACCCCACCCCCACCTCTCTCTCTCTCTCTCTCTCTCTCTCTCTCTCTCTCTCTTTCATAACAAATGCATTCATAGATTTCGAAAAAAAAAAAAAAAAAAAACTTTGACCGATCAATCGAAATCTTCTCTGGGCAGTTCTCTTGAAAAATGGTATTGAAGGTAAATTGTTCAAATGTATATGTACAATGATGTAAAAGCTAGAGATCGATGTGTTTCTGTGTTAACTGATTACATTGCCTGTACATCAGGATTAAAACAAGGAGATACATGCTGCCCTGTTCTATTCCCTCTTTTAATTAAAGAATTAACATTGGTAGTTATTAACAATGGAAGGCATGGTGCTAGATTTTCACTTGATGTTTTTGAATTGCTTATTCCGATATTGGCTGAGGATGTCGTTTTGATGGCAGAAACAGTTACAGGTCTGCAGACACAATTGAACAACTCACAACATGCCGCCACATCTCTTCGGCTTAAAGTTAATATGATAAATAGTCACCATAGTATTTT
>JADBJO010028342.1:12500-20243 GCA_016801955.1 Conus betulinus
TATTACTATCACTACTGCTGTGTTCCTGCTGTTATTACTACTACTACTACTGTGTTCCTGTTGTTTTTCCTATTACTATTGTTGTGTTCTTGTTGTTTTTATTACCACTGCTGTGTTCCTCTTGTTGTTACCGCTACTGCTGTGTTACTGTCGTTATTGCTACTATTAATGCCGTGCTCCTGTTGTTATTGCTACTTTGTAATTACTACTACTATTATTGCTGTGTTTTCTGTTGTTATTACTACTTTGTTACTACTACTACTACTGCTGCTGCTGTTTTCTTGTCGTTATTACTACTTTTTTTATTATTACTACTACTACTGCTGTGTTTCTGTTGTTTATTACCATTGTTGTGTTATTGTTGTTATCACTACTACTACCTTACTATTACTACTGCTGTGTTCCTGTTGTCATTACTATTACTACTGCTGTGTTCCTGTTGTCATTATTACTACTGTGTTCCCGTTGTTATTACTATTACTACTGTTGTGTTTTTTGTTATTATTACTACTGCTGTGTTTCTGTTGTGATTACTACCTGTAATTACCTGTTATTGTTACTACTATTACTGTTTTGCGGTTGTTATTACTAATACTACTGCTGTGTTCATGTTGTTATCACTGTTACTACTCCTGCGTTCCTGTTGTTATTACTATCATTACTATCACTACTGCTGTGTTCCTCTCTCTCTCTCTCTCTCTCTCTCTCTCTCTCTCTCTCTCTCTCTCTCTTTGTGTGTGTGTGTGTGTGTGTGTGTGTGTGTGTGTGTGTGTGTGTGTGTGTGTGTGTGTGTGTGTGTGTCCGCGCTTGTTTGTGTGCGCCTGCGTGCGTGCGTTTGATCCGCATATGCGTTTGCCTATGCACCTACGCTTCCTTCAAGGAGTACTTGAACATGTGTAAAGTATGCACACTTGTCTTTGCTTCTCTTTTTCTTCTTTTCTTTGATCTTTCTGTTCTTGTCAATAGTCTCCTCCTCTTCCTCTTCCTCCCCTACTTCTAAAGTATTATGACATCAGAAAAATAATCACACGTGTGTTATAGACAATATGAGCGCTATGTATCTTTCTTGTCGGATGCGAGTTTTTATCTCGTTCCTGTGAACAATACATTTAATTTATAAAAGTTTTAATTGTAATACATCAAACAGACCGTGCATCCCTGAATGTCATTCTTCTTCTTCTTCTTCTTCTGACTTTTATCTTGTAAACCGTCATCAGTATCATGACTTCGCTCCTTCGTCTTCCGCAGCCATGAACATACCCAGAAATTTCTGTTGCAGTCCCAGCACAATAGTCCACAGGGATCAATCGATATCATGCCATGAAAAAACCCACAAGATGAGACACTGCAATGCCAATGACCCACGTCTGCGGCTCGTTGCTGTTTTGTTTTTGTTGTTCGTTGTTCATTGTGTTTTCCTTTCTGTTTCATTCATTTTCTTCAGATTTATGTTGTTTATGGCGCTGCTGATTGCAAAAGGCCATATCAAGGTTGAATTATTTTCTTCAAATTGGTTATTTTTATTGTTAATTTTCTTCAAATTGTGTTATATTTGTTTAGTTGTTCGTTTTCTGCTTCGCCTGCCCCATTTCCTCCTTCTCCTTCTCCTTCTCCTCCTCTTCCTCCTTCTCCTCCTCCTCCTCCACTCCTGTCCCTGCTCCTGTTCCTCCTTGTCCTGCTCTTCCTGCTCTTCCTCCTCCTCCTTCCTCTTCTTTTTCTTCTCATCCTTATCCTCCTCCTCCTCCTCCTCCTTTCCCTCCCCGCCTCCTCCTCCTCCTCCTCCTCTGCTCTTCCTCCTCCTCCTTCCCTTTCCCTTTTCTTCTCCTTCCTCCTCCTCTCCTCTCACTTTGCATCTTCTCTGTATGTCCACTACTTTCAAGCAATAAAAGCATGTTCCTTTCCTCTTCGTTTCTGTCTAGGCCGGCATGTCAGCGATCTGAGTCTATCCATCGTGACCCTCCAGCCCTGTGTGATCTGATTCACTGCGTCTGATACATCATGCACTCTAGCCTTACACTTGGCCAGAAAAAGAATATCTGGAGCAGAGAGAGAGAGAGAGAGAGAGAGAGAGAGAGAGAGAGAGAGAGAGAGAGAGAGAGAGAGAGAGAGACTCATTCTTGTTCTGTTTTGTCGCTCCTATACAGGAATTCCGAGACCGCTATGATAAGGAGGCAGGTAGCGCAAACATTAACGGGGAAGTCTTTTTTCCTTCCTTCTTTTTCTCCTCTTCCTCCTCCTCCTCCTCCTTTCCCTCTCCCCAGCCTCTTCCTCCTTTCCATCTTCTTCTCCTTTCCCCCCCCCTCATCCGCACCCACCAACTTCTCCTCCTACTCCTTCTTTTCCTTCTTACTATCCTTCTCCTCATCTTTTTCTCTGCCTATAAGTCTGTCTGTGTCTGTCTGCTGTTTGTATGTCTGTCTGTGTCTTGCTGCTTGTCTCTGTCTCTGCATCTCTCTCTCTCTCTCTCTCTCTCTCTCTCTCTCTCTCTCTCTCTCTCTCTCCCTCCCTCTCTTTTTTCCACCCTCGTACACGCAATAATAAACAATTTATCGTTGTGATTGTGTAAGGCTTGTGCCTATGGAGAAATAGCTACCTCATATTGTTGCATAACATGATTGTCTCTGCACTTGATATTATTATACTTGATTTGTATGGTATAACGAAGCGTTATATATCCCCTCATGAAGGGCTGAGGCCTGTGTGAATAAACCATCATTCATTCATTCATTCCTCTCTCTATGTGTCCGTCTGTCTGTCTGTCTATCTGCCAATCTGTCCGTCAGTCAACCTGTCTGTCTGTCTGTCAGTCTCTCTCTCTCTCTCTCTCTCTCTCTCTCTCTCTCTCTCTCTCTCTCTGTGTGTGTGTGTGTGTGTGTGTGTGTGTGTGTGTGTGTGTGTGTGTGTGTGTGTGTGTGTGTGTGTGCTCTGTCTATCTGCCTGCCTGTGTGTCTGTGTGTCTGTGTCTGTGTGCTTGTGTGTCTATGTGCCTGTTTCTGTCTGTCTGCCTGCCTCTCTCTATCCCTCCCCCTCTCTCTCTCCAGCTTTTTTTTCAGGTGATGTGTACAGCCAGTGTTTGTGATTTATCGTACCAGGAGGACAGCTTGTTTTTTGTGGGCGAGGATGAATATAAGCTCAGTCACTGACATGTTGCCCATCATGGAATGGAACGTTCAGGGTCTCTTAACACGGGGGGAAAGGGCAATGAAACAGAGACGTTCATAGGAAGAATAACAGGAAGAGGAGGAGAATGAGGAGGGAGGAGGAGAGGGAGGGGGGAAGAAGAAGAAGAAGAAGAAGAAGAAGAAGAAGAAGAAGATCACAACCATGATCATAGTCATGATGATATGATGATCACCATATTCATGATAGATATAAGAAGATGATACTGATCATGATCACGATGACTCAAGAAGAAGAAGAAGAAGAAGAAGAAGAACAACAACAACAACAACAACAACAAGCAATAGAAGAAGGAGAAGGAGGAAGAGAGGGGGGGAATGGACGAGGATGAGTAGGAGAAAATAGGGTAAATTGATGGGGACAACGGCGTACAAAGTTTATAATAGGGAAATCTCTTTGGTTAACTTAGTAGTAAAATGTATAATACTGCTATTACAAAAGATTATAGGAATTTATGAAATGTAGTAAGATTACGGAAGAACATCAGGCTGGGTTCAAAAAGGGTCACTCTACCGTCGGCCATATAGTTACTCTTCTTGCGTTTGTTCAGAAACAATTTTCATTAAATCGTAAATTTTGTGTTCTGTTTATTGACTTTGAGAAAACCTTTGACCGCATCAGTATAAAACTTTTATGGACAATATCATTTTTATAATAGTGTCAAGGAGAAATTGTCTAGCTGTATTAGAGCTATATTTAAAGTCGTTAAGAGTGGAGTAAGAAGTGGTTCCAGTCTGACAGGTTATATTAATTGTGCTGGGTGGGTAAGGTAAGGTGATGTCTGGAGTCCTTTATCATTTTCTATGTTCATTACTGAGGTTTGGGTGAGGTTATCAATAATGGCTTTCATGGTGGGCGATTACATAAGGTGTGTTAGAATTATTTATCCCACGATTAGCAACTAAATAATCTGAACAAGACTGCCTCATTATTAAAGTTGAAGCTGAACATGAATAAAAGCAACATTGTAGTGTACTGAAAGGTGGGTAATCTGGTGGCGAGTGAAAGATGGATATATGATGGAATTATTACATGTGTGCTGAATGTACATAATATACCTGGAGATCTATTATTCTACACGCTTACGTTTTACCTTTGCTTGTAAAGACCTTGCATTTAGGGCAAACAATGCTTTGATACGCCAAATAAAAAGATTACATGCTTTGAATGATAATTCGCTGAAAATATTTGATTCCCATATACAGTCTATTTTGATGTATGGGGCTGAAATTTGGGATTTGGTTAATGCCATTTTATTGTGAGGTTGTGCACATTTATTTGCTTTGAAGAGGTTTGTAGGTCTCGACAGGTTTAGTTCTAATGACTTGGTACATGGGGGAGTCCACAGACATCCACTGTTCACTAACTCAGCTGTTAGATGTGTGCAGTACAGGGTAAAGCTTTTACAAATGGAGTATTATAGCTAGTTTGTTAGTCATGAAAATGTTGTTTGAATTGAATGTAAAGGGAAAAAAACGAACTGGGTTTCAAACGTGCGTCTGTTTCTTTGTAAGTACGGATCTGGGAATAATTCACTGACTCAGGGTGGTAGAGATCAAAGTCAGTTTGTCCACTTTTTTTTTTTTTTTTTGTTTTTTTTTTTTTTGTTTTGTTTTTGTTTTCTTTTCTTTTTTTTTCTTTCTTTTGTAGTGTTTTGTTTCGTTTTTTTTTTGTTTGTTTGTTTTTGACAAAGCTAATTGACCGTAGATGGTAAATGTGGGACCATCGTATCTAAACTAGTCAATGGTATGATTTGTACAGCAATTGTTCAAGATTTCGTTGTGTTCAGCCTTATTTGAAATTCGATTTTGATTTACATTAGAAAAGATCCATTGCTAGAGTTAGAGATGTTGTTTCCGATATAATGACTCATTCCTTAAGAAACAGACAACATAGATGCGATGTGAGTTGGGAGTGGGTCGGTGTGTCCTCTAGGGCAGGAATTTGGAATATTT
Organism: Conus betulinus; assembly: GCA_016801955.1. Lineage (NCBI taxonomy): Eukaryota > Metazoa > Mollusca > Gastropoda > Neogastropoda > Conidae > Conus > Conus betulinus. The sequence continues at coordinate 17,636 of JADBJO010028342.1, forward strand.
TCTCTATTAGAGTTATGGTAAAATTTCACCTCCACCCTCTCTCTTCTGAGTTATGGAAGGAAAAACTTTCCGGTACTAGTCATTGAAAGAATTATTTTTATTGTTCTCGGGACTGTTAAAAACTACTCAATAGTAGCTCAGGAATCATTTTCCTTAGGCTTCTACTCTTAAAAGAACTTGTAGCTCTGAGAGACAGAATTACAGAGAAGTTCAAGCATTCAATACTGATGGAACAACAAATTGCTGGCACAAGTTATGTGCACTTTCAAACATCAACTTTACTTGTTTATAAAAAAGTGAAATATTCACATCAATTTCACATGGTCAGTACAGGCTGAGTTTTGGTTTCCCACTGTTTCATTGTTAAGAGAGGGAAACTTCAAGATGAGTTGAGTTGGAGTCCACCTGGAATACCAGAACTTATCTGATGTTGGAGAGGATAGCTGATCTCTCTCTTGTTGCTGATGAGTGATCCACTTCTATGTAGGCCTGCTGCTCATGTGCTGGGCTGCCCAGTTTAGATAGGAACATAGGTTTCTAAAACAAAAAAACTGGTGTGTCGTTAAATAGTTGAGAGTCTAGCTTGTCGAGTTCACACTTGCCTTCCTTCAGTAAATGTGTGAGATCTCAGCCAACAAAAGATTAGTCTAGCATACATATATCTGCCATCATTATCAATCTCCATGGTTGTTCAGATTTTGAGTGGAGTGTAACAAAGGGTAGGATACAGCAATACAATTCTAAACAATTTTAGTCAAATAACTCTTCAATGTTTCTCATGAATTAAATCACAGAAACTTGGAATACATTTGGCCCTAGTACACATGTGGTGTAGACTTAGAATCACACACTACAAAGTATTCCACACAATCACCAGTATTCATAAATCAACTTAACAGTTTTCACCTAATACAGGCATACTGCTTTTTTCCTATCAAAATTCATTATTCAGTTATCATCTTAACAGATAGAATTCCATACTGGCAAAAGTCAGATCATGCACAAAGACTGGTAGTCAGATTGTTAACAAAGAATCTTAACCAAGCATGGTAACAGCTTGTACCAAGTTGTGGCAAACAAACTATTTCAACAGAATACTCGTTCATCATCTTGATAGCATGAAGCTATACTGTTAAACCACAAGGCATGTATACAATCAATACATCGTCTCAAAATTTAGAAACATAGTTTCAACTTTCAGTTCTGGGAGATCAGTGAACCTTAGACCAGGACTAGAACAGGTGAGATTCATTCTCTCTGGTTACCCTCTGTTGTCTTACTTGATTCACATACAGCTGATCAGTTTGATGGCCACTGGAGGAACAGTGAATGGGAAGAACTGAGTTTCCCTTTTTCATAGGCTAAACTATCTATACCCCCACCCCCTACAGCGGAAGAACAGTATCGAACATTCGAAAATGCGCTTCCTTAGCCATTGGGGTTGTTGCATGTGTGCCTACACGCTGATTGACATAGCATTGTTTAACATAATTGCGTCATTTGCGAGTCGTACGTACGACTGTCAGCGTGCGGGTGGTTAATATGTGGGAGTGGCAGAGGAGGAGTAGGGGGGCTGACAGTTTCTCAGTAGTACGCGGATTCCTTGCCTATCGCTGAGTGAGTAGATATGCAATAAAAGAAGGGAAGTGGGGAGTCGGAAGGACGGGGGCAAGGAGCGGGTCCGCTGTCTTTGTGTCGACCCGACACGATCTCTGTGCACGAGACAGTTGAGAGGATAGGAAAGGGGGAAGGGAGAGAGGGTGAGGGAGTGGGCCAAGCGACACGCTTCGAAAGTGACATAATCCTTGTCTGTAAACTTGTCGCGACTTGAACCAGACTGCAGAAGACTGAGTGGGGTGAGGGTCTGAGAGAGGATGGAAAAGAGGGAGGGGGAGGGAAGGGGGCAGTGTAGTAGAAAGAAACTCGTGGAGAGCGTGGCAGCAGAGAGTCCTCAGAAGAGAAGCCCCCTTCAAGCAAGTGTTTCGGCCCTTAACTCCTGACACTCTAGGGGGGTTGGGCCACACCCGGTTCATGACTCCGGATGTCCCTCTGCTGGCCCTTTTTTTTTTCCCATCTCGGGACGAGCCATGGCTGGGATTCGAACCCATGTCCTTCTGGACATGCTCATTTTCCACTTAATTTTAATGACTCGCGCACTAACCACTGAGCCACTGGGACACCTGATATTTATAGGAAATTTAAGCCTTATGAAGTTCACTTTTTGTTCCTCCTTGACCAGATCCAGCTTGAACACCTCTCTGCCGCTTCTGCCATTGCTTTTCAGGGCCCTGGTTTTTTCCCTCCCTGCAACTGAGAGCTGTTTCATGAGGCTGTATGCAGACGTGCCTACAAACCCCTTAGCTCCAATTTCTGCTGTGAGGACTTTGACCTGATAGCCTTCTCTCCTCAGGCTGTTTGCCAGATCAGCATACTTCTCATTCTTGTAGATTTGAGCTGCCTCCATTCTGTTCTCATATGGCACCGTGAGCTCGATCATGATCAGCTGCTTGGTTGACTGAGAGTGGACTACTATGTCTGGTCTCATGCCACTCTTGCTGATGATCTCTGGGTGACTCTTCCATTCTGGGAGGTCTGTAGTGCACTCCCA
>JADBJO010028343.1:0-5000 GCA_016801955.1 Conus betulinus
ACACAAAATGGTTCTAACTCGAGTAGCCCAGTTCTGTCTGCCATTGTCATCATGCATAAACAACATATTGTAACATTGACGAGGATAGCGGTCATGTGATAATACAAGAAGTCTGCACCAGTACCTAATAAGCTGTACATAGGCATCAATATATAAAGGAAATCTACCACACTCACCCAAAGCAACATTATTTTTTACATCTCTCCCAACACTCAAAACCATTTTTACATATTTTCGTTTGCACCTTTTCAATTTCTTCGAAGTGCTGGAAACCCCAAATTTCTGAGCCATATAAACAAATTGGCTTGATTTTCACATCAAAATCTTAAAAACAGTATGAACTGGCATGTTTTTCAGTTTGAAATATAACTTCTTAATTCCTGCAAGCGCTCTAAGTGCCTTCCCAGAAGATTACTTACACATTTTGACCAGTTCAAAGTAGCAGAAAATATCACTCCCAAATAGTTGTACATGGGTTCCACTTTGATTTGTTTACCAGCATAGAACCATACCTCAGATCTTTTCAGAAAACCACGTTTCTTAAAGACAACTACTTTCGTTTTTTTTCCATATTCACCTTTAGTCCAAAATTTCCGACAGAAAAGATCCAAACAGTCAATTTTCTTCTGGAGGTCAGTCACAGAGTCAGAAACCCAGGCAATATCATCTGCATACATCAATAAAAGAATGCCAGTTTTCATCTGAAAACACATCAATCCCCCTTGTGTTACCAGTAACTAGTGTATTTTGCAGTTCAGATATAAACAGTGAAAACAGCAAAGGGCTGAGAATGCAGCCTTGCCTTACCCCTGACAAACACTCAAAATACTCTGTAATGCTATTTTCCGAATCTAACTGCCGCCATAACTTGCTTGTACATATTTGTGAGTGTTGAAACATCTTTCCATGGATTCCTTTCTGAAGTAGAATATACACAGATTTGCTCTATCAATACTATCAAACGCCTTGGAAAAATCAACGAAAAGAGTGTAGAAGCGGCCGCTCTTTTTAGTAGAGATATTTCTGAATTAATGATTGCAGAGAGAATATATTGTCAGTTGTACTGTATCCCTTTCTAAAAACCTGCTTGAGCTTCTGGTATATTACTTGTCTTTTCACAAAAAGCATATAACCTCTTATTCAAAATGCTGCTATACACATTTTCCAGTAACATTTAATAGTGAAATTCCTCTATATTTTTCCGGCATTTTTGTGGTCACCCTTCTTGTGCAGTGGAAAAATCAAACCCTTTGTCCAACTTTCTGGATAATGCCCACTGTCAAAGACTCTATTGAACAAAACATGTAAAAACTTTGCCAGAACATTGTTTAAAACATGGAACACATCAGGCCGTACACCATCAGGTCCAGGAGCCTTACCTTTCTTCATAGCCTTTATTGCTGGCGGATTTCATCTTCTGTGATCGGCTTATCAAGATCATCCTGTGCAGCCTGACACTGGTCACAGTCATCAGGAGTATGGCTTTCTAAAACCTGATTAACTTCATTCCGAAAACCAGAGTCAACAACTGTGTTATCAGGGTTCAAAAGGTCACGAAAATAATGAAACCATGTGCATGCATCAATTACGTTTTGCGCGGGTTGCTTTAGCACCTGTGAGAAATCTAACTTTTTGCCAAAATGACCTCGAGTTTTTTTCAGAGCAAACATCATTTAACTCCTTCAAGATTTCATTGTTCTCTTTTTCTTGCTTTTGTTTGCATAAGATTTTGAATTCTTTTTTCAAGTAAATAAAATGGTCCAAATCTTCTTGTTTGTTGGAGGATCGCCACAGTCTCAGCTGCCTATACTTTTCAGCTTTTGCTTGTTCGCAATCTTCTTCCCACCACGAGGGTTGTGTTCGTGAATTTTGTTTGAGTTTGTTTTTGCTTGCCCTTTTCAGCTGCTCGCTGAAGTAAATCAACAAGATAATCTGACCCTGCATCAGTGCTTCTTTCCATAGCAGAAAGAAAGTGTTCATATTCTACATGCTGATTTTGTCGTATATATTCAAAAGAAGAATCGGTCCAAAAGAAAGTAGACAATTCCTCTGTGTGAATTTCTTCAGTGTCATTTAGGTCATTATCCTTAGCCCCACCGGTACCGGAAAATATAGTTACAATTGGAAAGTGGTCTGATTCCGACCTGTCTAAAACCTTGAAATCAGCTAACAAATCAACAAAGACTTTGATACAACACAGTAATCCACCACACTCATTCCATGATTAGCAACACATGTATTTCACCATCCCGATCCCCCTCTGTTCGTCCATTGACAAAAAATAAGTTATTTTCTTTCAGAAATTCAATAAGTCTCAATCCAAAATTGTTAGTACTCTTATCTTTCGATTTGCGTGTTGACTGCACAGTATCACACAATAAATCACGGAGTTCAACCAAAGGCGCAGCATGTCTGTCTTCATCACAAAACTCAGTGTCTGGAAGCTCTGCTGTTCGCGCATTGAAATCACCACATAGTAATAGATGAGAATCTGGGTAGGATAGCATCAAATCACAAATATTACTGTCCAATTTGTCGAAAGCTTCAAAAGGGCTGTCTTCATATATAACAGAATATTCTGGAGCAACATAAACAAAGCAGCGATAATATCAAATGAGTATTTGAATATTGATTTTTCAAATTTAATGAACACACAGTCTTCAACTTTCTTTAATAGTCGTTCCACTTTGTTTGCAATAGACTTATGTATGCATACAACAACCCCACCTTTTTTTAAAATTTGCACGCGTGGATAAAAAAAACAGAAATGTCTGGAAAGGCGTTTTCAATGTCACTTTGTTTGCATGCCCAAACCTCTGAAAAAGAGAAAATCTGAAACTTGAACAGAACATTTTAAAGGAAACACTATGTAACTTTTGAGAGAGACCCTGAACATTCCATGCCATAATACGAAACTCAGACTTCTGTTTACTTTCTAACGTGGGTTGAGTGAACAAAGATGTGTTACTGTCCCTCGTAGTGTTTACGCGATGCCACAGACTGCTGTGTGTCAAAATCATGCATTCTGTATGCGTATCCAGACTTGCTAAACACTCCGTCACACTGTTTGTATTCACTGACTGATTCACACATACAATGTTGATCATCACCGTTGGTTGGGGGGGGTACAATCGGAAATCCTCCCTTTAGGAGCATTGAGAGAAAGCCGGCCAGCCCGTCATTTGTTTACAGTTTTTTTCTTGGAGTTGTTGTGTTTCTGGGTCATAGATGTAGTGCTTACCTTCTATGACAAAGGGAGTCGAAACGCAGAAAGGCTCGCTTGTTTGCAGATTTGGCTTCTCTTAGAAAAGGGAGCAGCTGGCGCCGCTTTTCCCTCACCTTCAGTGTGAAGTCCTCTGACACAGACAGGTTCGTTCCTTTCAGCTTCCTGCATTCGGACAGCACCCTCTCCTTGTCCTTGAACTTCTCGAAGCGAACGATGACGGGGCGTGGGCCTTTCCCACCCTTTAGGCGGTGCGCGCGTTCCATGGGGACATCCTCCTGGATGCCCATCTTGTCCTTCAGCACTTTCTTCACCTTCCCTTTCACAGTCTGCATACGTCTCAGTTCCTCGGTCACCAGTTGGGATGCCGTAGAAAATCAGATTTTTCCGTCGTCCCCTACTTTCTTGATCTTCAAGTTTTCCCTCCAGATTTGTCACTCTTTCCTTCAGATCTTCATTTTCTCTCTGCGGACTTCATCAATCTCTGTTTGCATTTCGTTCAGCTTGGAATCAAAGGTAGTCATCTTTTCTTCAATGTTTGTAATCTTTCTGTCCATACTTGTCAGCATATTCATGACATCGACCAAAGATACATCACCGGCAGTGTTGTCACTTGCAGAATTGAGCGTTTTTCTGGCAGGAGAATGCAGTGTTGTCTGTTTTTTGGGAGGGCCAGGATGAGGTTCAATGTCCCCACATTGAAGCAGGGATGCCGTGACAAACACCAGCACAAACACTGTAGACAAACTTCTCACTCGTATCTCTCGACAAAGTCGCCTTGTTTGCAGCTCTCTCCTTGGCCCGCTTCCACATAAATGCCTGAAAAGTCCAGTAAAACTGGCCACAGGAAGCTCGGAAACATACCGACGAAGTCGGCATGTTGACAGGAATCCAGTTGTCAATATAGCTATTGTTTAAGAAACACAGTTAATCGCTAATTAACACAAAAACGCCGGACAAATTTGCAGTGTAGCCAGAACACGTCTGCCTGCTAGCGCTGATCGCAACTCACCGTGTGTGTGTGTGTGTGTGTGTGTGTGTGTGTGTTCATCGAATATGTTGGTGCAGCATGTTACATATTTTTGAATGTTAGCTTTACACGAAGAGGTGTTTTGTGTTATTTGTTAATGCATGACCGCATTTTGGTGTGTTTCTTGAAGTTTAAAAAATATGTGCAGAAGAAGAAGAAGAAAAGAAGAAGAGAAGAAGAAGAAGAAGAAGAAGAGAAGAAGAACAACAACAACAACAACACAACAAGAAGAAGATGAGGGAGGAGGAGGAGGAGGAAGGAGAAGAAGAAGAGGCGGAGGAAGAGGAGGAGGAGACTTCCGTGAACAAAAACAACAAAAAGATACCCACCGACATAAACTAAGCAGTTACAATACGACACAATAGCAAGATTAAAAATCTACTGAAACGAAAATCGTAACATGTAAAGATAAATAAAATGTTTTGACGACTACGCTCGCACAAGCTCAAACGGATGTATTACAAACACATCAATAAAAGCTCCTAAGTGATCACAATCACCATCAACAGCAGCTGCAGCAACAGGAGTAAGGGAAGCTGCAGAAAAGACAGCAGTGATACCGAAGCTACGAACCAGCCGACTATGCTGTTGTTGTTTTTTTGTGTGTTTGTTTTTTTAGTGCCAACTTCGCATCAGGTGTCAAAGGTTTCCTGACCAGCCCAGTCTGAAATCGGACACGGGGCGAATTTAACGTGCTACACCGGCAGACGATTCCTCCGAGCTGGGGTCGTTATTGGAAATCCCAGT
>JADBJO010028343.1:12500-20242 GCA_016801955.1 Conus betulinus
CTTGATGTGTATTTGCCCCTGGAATGACAGATTCTGTGGATTGTTTTCTCTGTGTGAATCTGGCAAGTTATCTGAGCTTTATTCATTACGTGTCTATGTGTTTTCACGAGACGTATGTCCGTTTCAAGGGGATAGCAAAATAGAGATATACCATTCAAACAATTCGTAGCACCACGCATATCAACATTCGAACGAAGACAGGCCAATAATAAATTGTTGAAAATTAATCAACAGAATATCAATAGGAGCACGCACCAATAGTTAAGCCTTAGCATTTTCGACCGTCAAATAATTGTCCACTGATATTCCGTCGATCGTAATCAATCAAGAATCCCTAATCATAGAGGCCACTGATCAATATTGATAATCAGTCATCATTATCATTTGAATCATTTATCCTCAATGTTCATTAATTCGACTTAAATCGCTTATCCTCTCCCATATCCTATCCTCATATATACCATTAAAAAAATAAAAAAAATAAAAAATAAATAAATAACTGATCAATAGTCATCATCAGTCATCCTCCATCATCTTGGTCATTTATCAATAATCAATCATCCATAAAAGCCACTAACATATTATTTACCGCCTTGATCTCCGATCAGTCTTCAGTTCTCGTTAATAACTGAGATCCTCAATCAATATTAATCAAAGTTTACGAGCATCCATCTATTAACTTCATCAATCCTACGGAATATTTGCCAGAGCTTAATTTGTCCATTCAAAGATATCATTCCACAGCATGAACACACACTGTCTTCGGTTCTTCCTCTTGTATCAGCTGTGATCTACTTCGGAAAAACGTTGTACAGAAAACGTGAGACTTGTCTCACAGACATTTCATCGGCACAGGACATTACATACGACACACTTCCTTCAGCGTTATTGATAGCATTCACATTTTCTCTAAATACTTCATACACTCTGCATTCAAACAATACATGTGACTCGTCTTCAATAGCTCCTTTGCAAACCGGACATAATAAATGTCTTGGTACCACATCTCTTCTGTATCTCAGTTTATGCACCCTTATTGGAGAAATGCCAAATCTAAACTTAACATACGCTTCTTTCTGACACCGTGATATCTCGTAATCCAAATAATGTTCTGTTCGTAGGAAATGCTTAAAGCTAGAATACAGTTCAAAACGTTCTGCTGATTCCAGTTTATCATGCCAGGTTTGTGTGCGTACTGATCAGCGAGTCTCTGTCTAAAAATATGAATGAAATTGTTCATATCGCCAACACTCTGTTGCAACCAAACCTCTCCAAATCCATTTACAAATAATAACTGTCTCACGTGAAACGCCCAAGTTTTTTTTTCCCCAATTCTTGAAAGTGGTTTAGCATATTATAAGCTTTCCTGGGTAGTCTTTTCTTCTGCCAGATTACAAACTCTTAGCCAGTAGCGAATACACCTTTCAGCCGCTAAAACATACATTGGATATCGGCCGGCCGAGGTCTCCCAGCACCATTTTGTTTGGTGTTTGCCTACTTACGTTCAAGTAACGTTTACAGGCAAACATATGTGTCTTCTCTAGTACATCGAGCTGTTGATAGCCCCAGACCTCAGACCCATACAGTAAAATGGGAGCAATCTGAGCGTCATACATCTTAAAGAACACATTTCTCGAAATATCTCCTAATTTCCAAAGGCATCTAAGGAGCTGAGTTGTTTTTAATTTTTGCTTTAGTGGCCAGCTCTTCCACAGCATACGTTAGTGAAAGCTTGGTTGTAAAATGTAGCCCTAAATATTTATAACTGTTGACTACCGTTTATATCTTCCTCACCATATTTCCATTTTTCTTTCTGGCCCAGAAATCCCCCTTTTCTGAATACAATTATTTTCGTCTTTTCCAGATTCACTCTCATATCATAATTGTCTGCAAATTGTTTGAGGATATCGATTTGATTTTGTAATCCCTTGGGACAGTATGAAGCTAAATAAACATCATCAGCAAACAACAATATCAAGATCTCTGTACAAGTCGGGAACTAACTGTATTCCAAAGTCACCTTTGAAGCAACTTCTAACGCTAGTTCATTTATCAAAAACGAAAATAACGTGGGTGACAATACACAGCCTTGCCTTACACCCACTGGGCACTCAAAGAATTCAGTAAGAACATCAGGACATCTTACACACGATCTCACACTTTGATACATACATCGCAACATCCTTAGCATTTTACTTCCAACACCAATTTTTTTCTAAGTACATTCCACAAAATGTTACGATTAACTGTATCAAATGCTTTTTTAAAGTCAACGAAGCAAACATATACTTTCCCTGACTTTCTCACCAAATACTTTTGCACTATAGAATACAGGACAAATATATTGTCGGAAGTAGAATAACCTGATCTAAAACCACTTTGTTCCTCCTCGGCAATCTTTTCGTTATCTTCTGCCCACTGTGTGAGGCGGTTATTTAACACCCTGGCAAACACTTTCCCAAGTATACTCATTAGAGACACTCCTCGATAATTGTCAGGATTATCAATATCTCCGGTCTTGTGTAGAGGTACAATAATGGCACAGTTCCCACGCGCTTGGATAATCGTGTGTGTCAAATATATGATTAAACAAACACAACAGGAAAGGCATGATGCAATCGGTAGAGCTTTTCAACATTTCCGCTAAAATACCATCAGGTCCAGGAGCTTTGCACGATTTCAGAGAGCGAATGCTTCTATGTATTTTCTTCCGTGCAAATTGGCCTATCGAGCTCATCAACATACCTTTCACTTTCATCACTATCTTGAAAGTTGTCCATAACAGGATTAACAGAATTAAATATACAGATCGAAAATGACGAAACCATTCAATCGTGCTGATGTTTGGTGTGCATTTTGTCTCTTTCGATTTAGAGACCTGATTTCACTCCAGAACTTACCTGAATCATTTATTTTCATATTGAGCGCATTGAGTTTGCTTCTTTTATATTTTTTATGTTTATCTTTAAGCAAATGCTTGTACTGTCGTCTGCTATTTGCCAAGCCAATTCTATATTGAGTTTTAGCCGATTTAACTTTACAGCGATTAAAATTTCTCCACCACTTTCTCATCTCTTTTTTTTTGCTGCTCTGCATTCTCTGTCATACCAAGGGCTTGACGTTATGCCCGTGAAAATTTTACGCTTTCATGCATTCCGCTGCTTTAATCAACCCATTATTTAAGCAGACGACAGCATCGTTCACAGACAAATGGTAAAAGACGTGTTGCTTCAACTAAGATTTGCTGAAAAAAGGGACTTTGCACAGCTGCTTGAAAATGAAAAGAGTCGTCTAAAGTCCATACGATTTTTTCTGTACACGTCGTCTCATTTCCTTTGTGACCATTTTTCTTTGTAATTTATTGTCAGCTCTACAGGCATGTGCTGTGAGGTAAACATTTCACCCCTTTTTAGCTCCATATTGTCACCTTTCAGCACCTTTGAGCAAATGAAATAGTCAATTACACTACTACCAGTAGCACATACATAAGTAAAACTTCCATTTTCGTCCCCAGCACATGCTCCGTTCAGTATTGTTAAATCACACGCACTACAGAACTCAAGGAGAAGGCGACCATAAGCATTCACTGTATCATCTTGAGACGACCTTGTTTCACACAAGTCTGACTGGACCAGATCATACGTGTCTCCCTCTGTCTCATGTGTGTTGCAACATTTAGTGTTCCCGTCCTGGCATTAAAGTCTCCGCATATCAAAAAGTCACACGAATCATTCATTATTTGAATATAATTCAAAATACATTGTTCAATCAGATAGATACCAGAATTAACAGAAACGTGTGGTTGTTTATAATAGGGCTATCTAGGGGACACACATATATGCACCACACAATATTATATCGTTGGTACTGTTCAACATACTTTTATGAAACTTAATTAGTACAATGTTATCTTGTGATGTGTCCAGTAGCTCAGTGAACGACTGCAATGAACGTTTTTCACCATTATCATCACACCACCACTGTTTCGACCGTGCACTGAGAGTTTAGCCGCAGGACTAATGTATTGAATGAAGCTGGGAAAACAATCTAATGCTTTCCTTAGTTTCAAGAAAGGTTTCAGTAAAACAAATAATGTCAAAGCTGTGAACATAGTGCATAAAATCAGGGTCAGATACCTTAGAAAGCAAGCCCTCAATATTCCAGTTAAGAATGCGCACACATCTATTGTTTGATTTTATACCCAACAACGGGTCTCCTTTGACCTGGACTTCCCGTTAGTTACTGCTGTACTAATTCTGGTCCTACTACAAAGGCTGAATCATGATTTTTGCTATTTAAATTGGTATCTGTGATTGGAGTGTGTGTCACATTGTCACATGTATCGCGCTGTGTGTCAGGGTCTCGCTGTAACTGATTACAGGAAACCTTAGTCATTTGGCGTCATTTCGTCTGTGATCGTTTCTGCATGGTGTTAATGCGATCCTGGGTTTGACGCTGGGGTCGACGAGGAGAACGTCGATCCCTTAATGCCCTGGGACGCGGTGGGAAGTGTCTGCTGGTGCCTTGGGTAGGAGGCGTAGCCCCCTGACGACTACCAAAGTCCCGTGGTGATCCCTGGCTACCAGCATCAAGTGTTGGATTGCCATCCGTTCCCCCTCCTCTGCGCTGGCGTCGCTCTCTTGTAGAGGTAAAGGGTGTGTGACAGCTCTCTGCAGAGGTAAAGGGTGTATGACAGCTCTCTGCAGTGCCTGTGGTCCCCTCATCCTGCGTACACGACGATGTTTTTTGTGCGAGTTGGTTGTCCGTTTGTACCCGCTCTTGTGGAGAAGAAGGAAAGGGGAACGGGGCAGAGTCATGGGAGCTCTGTGTGGTGTTGGCATGCCATTGTCCCTGTCGTCAAACTGTCCTCGTGAACGGCCGTTGTTGACAGAGCCACTGTCATCCTGTCTTCGACTTCTAAATTTGATTAATTTGGAGCCACGGTAAAAACCTGTATACCCTTCCGCCTTCAGGTCTTTTAATTTGCGACGCTGCTCTTCTGTCAAGTCGTCATTGAGGCGAACACCAACATCATTTAGTTTTGATCCGTATGGTTTTGTTCCTGATCAGATTTCGTTTATCTTTGTTCTTTAAAAACTTTGCCAAGACAGGGCGTGGTCGTGTTTGGTTTTGTTTTGCTTTTTCTGACCCAGTCTGTATACGGAGGAGAAATCGTCTCCAGACCAAGTTTTTGACGAGTCATGCTGATTAAGTAATTGGACGAGAGTCTGTTCACAGTCCTCCCCTGTCTCATCCATGTCTGTTTCCTCTGGTAGTCCATAGAATACAATATTGTCCTTTCTCAGCAATGTGTTGAGTCGTTCGTTTTTGTTGTTCCGTTTGTTCTAGTCTATATTCTAACACTTCAACATTTTCTTTCAAACTACAAATTTCTTCTTCTCGATTCTTAAGCTGTTCAGCAATATCTTGAAGTTGGGCGGACATAGAAGAGACGTTTGAGAAAAGAGACTGCATGTCAGTCGCTGCACTGTCGAAGCGGTGATCAATGATATCTTCATGTCTGTCAACATTTCTTCTACTGAGGGACCGGGATTTTCTTCAATGTCGCCAGAAAGACCAACTGGGTTACCAAATGTCCATCTGGCCCATCATTAAAGCGCACTTCTTCGTGTAGGGGGTGGGTGCAGGGGTGGGGGGGGGGGTGGGGTGGAGAACAAACATCATCTTCACATCACCTATTGTGTCGCTAGCACCCGACTGTTTTTAGCCCTCTCCCTGAAAATGCCTCTGAAATGTTCTGTTTCACGCGTCATGAGTTGCTGAAAGAACAACCCTCCCCCTCCATCCTTCCTTGACCTTGAAGCTGCAGCGGCGACTTGTTGCAGTCAGCCTCCTGCATGTTAGAGGATGCAGAGTAGGATGGTGACAACAGGCCGTCACCCGTCCCTCTCCCCCCCATCCCATGCTGGAAATCTTCGGTTCATGTTGGCGATGCCCATGGCCCATGGACCATAATCATTGTTCTGCTTCTGAAACGTACCAGCAGTCTGTGACGAAGATTGACTGTGGCAACATTCAAAGCGTGGTTCGTTAACGTATAGAAGGCGCGGGTGGCGATCAACGACTACGTCATTTGGAACAATATTGCAGTCTTGTGCATCCCAGGGTCAAGGCCTCAGCCTAATGGGCGATGAGGCCAAATACAAGGATTTAATCCACCTATATATCTGGAGTCTTCAGGTGGCGAAGGAATTGTTTTTGTAGTTTCAAACAATGTGTTCCTTCTGATCTCCACCACCTGTGATCAGCACTTTCGACATTGTTCTTTTGAACTACACCAACTCACAGTGTCAATGCCTCAACTTGCTCTGCATATTTTCGACCTCTATCGACCGCTTCCGGTAAGAAAAAAAATAAACCAAAAAACTCACTTTCTGTTGATGAATTCCGTGATTTTTAGAACACGTGAACTTGTGGAAAGGTTGCTCAGTTATTGCTGGTGACTTTGATCTTTTAATGGGCAATCCTTCCAGCACTTACAGTGGCCTTGCGAGAGTTTACATAGTTTCACTGTTTCTTTTTATTTCTTTCTTTTTTTAACCTTTTCCCCTTTTTTTTTTTTTACTTATTGTTCACCTTCAATAAACTTGAAAGGTGTATATCTAACATTAAACATTGAAAGAAAACATAACGGAGAAACATAACATTTGTTTATTTTTTTGTTGTTGTTGTTTGTTTTCTTAACACCTAGCAGAATAGCGTTTAATGCAACAGATTGAAGAGAAATGTTGAAGCCTTAAACTTTAGGGATCAGTTTACTAAGTTATAACATTAGACCACACACTTTTTCTTCCACGATTCTTCAACTACTATCTTTTTTTTTTCATTATCCTGTTCCTTCTCTTCTTCTTCACTTTCTTCTCATTGTTGTTTCTCGCGTCTTCTTCTTCATTTTTTCTTTTTTTTTTTTTTATGTCCTTTCATTCATCCTCAAGCTTCTTTTTCATCTCTTCCTCTCTATTCTCTTTTTTCTTAAATTCGACTTTTCTTTATCTGTTACCCACTCTTCTTTTTTCTTCCTGTCCGTTTCTTTGTGTTCCTATTTTTATTTCCACTTCGCCTGCAGCCAGTGACCCCGTTTGAGCATCGATCTTCTTCTGGATGTCTCCTTGTTTGTTCTGTGTGCTCCGTGTTGTCATTTTCTGCCGGGCGATTTGGTGTCGTAAGCAACACTCGGCTGGAGTTACGGGCCTTTGAATGACTTCATCATGGGGCAAAAGTTACCCTACTTGTTTGTTTGTTTACTGTTTACTGCTCCCTGCCTCATTCTAGGACTTCCTCATTTTGATTTCAATTCTCTTGAATTTGGCCCCCCTCCCCCCATCCCCGCCCTCTCCTTCCCTCTCCTGCCCAGTACCACCACCTCCACCACCATCACCTTCACCTTCTTTTTAGCTTTTTCCCTCCTTCTTTCGTACTTGTCATGCCCCCCATCCCCCTCCCCCATCACCACACCCCCTCAGTCCTCCCTCCCTCCAACATGTTTGTTTTCTTTTTCTTCTTACCCTCCTCTCTCCAGCCACTCCCAACCCTCTTTTTCAATGTCTAACCTTTTGACCCCTCCCCCCCACCCTCCCACCTTCCCACCCTCCCTCCCTTCCCTCTCCTCCCCTTCACCCCACATTCTTCTACTTCTCCATACACGTGGATCCACCACACAGAAGGAGTGGATATATATGCATTCTGACCTTTTATCTCGCTCCTGTAAACACCTCCATTAA
>JADBJO010028344.1:5000-12500 GCA_016801955.1 Conus betulinus
GGTGTTAACAGCTAGCACATGTTGTACAACTCACTTCAGTTCAACATGTGTCGCAAACGTCATAATGACACACTTCTCTGTCTTTGATAGGTTTACATTCTCCGCTCGAATTCAGTTTTCTTTTTCATCAAACAATAAGAAATAAAAGGCTGCAAATTCTGAGGGACATACTAAAGGCTAAACTGTAAAAAAAAAAAAAAAAAAAAAAAAAAAAAGTGAAGGCTAAATTGGTTAAAAAGTGCCTACTTGTGTGTTCACATAGCATCTATGAAACATTAACGATTTTATTTTTTCTCGATTGAAGTCGTTTTCACCTTCGACGGGAAGAAAAAACGTAACAGCGAAAAACCAACGGAACATAAAGAAAATAAAAAACAACAAAACAAAACACACACGCGCATTTCAGTAGGCAAGTGAGAGAGGGAGGTGGTGGGGGGGGGGGAGGGGGTTGGGGGTGGGGTGGGGGCTAAACACATTTTGCCGTGAAAAAAAAAAAAAAAAAAAAAAAGTCAGCTTACCTTAGCCTTCCTTGTCTTAGCCATTGATGAACAGCGCGTAATATACTACGATGCCGATTCCCGCTGAAACAACCAGTTCGCAAAGTCCTTGGCCTTCTGTGACGTCAGCAACAGGTCCCCTCTCTCTCTCTGTGAGCTACTCGACACAATTCTCTACACAAGCTCTGTATTTACCCCAGTGAGGAGCGTGGTGACTCAAACTACGACCTTCTCTTAGCGCCAGCTGATCTAGCAATGAAACAGGTCCGTCTTGATTTTTGACTTTTATAAACATGTGCGTGTCGCCTTTCTCATATGACTTGGACAATGCAGCGTTCTTTCCTAAGAGCTTCTTTGCGGGCCAGATTAATGACGGTCATTAGAGCTGACCACAAGACAAAGAGACGGCAGCAGTCACTTAGGCGTTATCGCCTGTCAAGATTAAAGTGACGTCATGCAGGCGGTCAGAGGGACGGTCTGTGGTCGGTCAGCGGGCTGTTATCAGTGGCGCGCGATTACTGCTGCACCTGCGGAGTAGCGGGGAGGGAGGGGGGCGGGGGCTGTCAGGGAGGGAGGGGGGGGGTCGTAGATTAAAGGGAAGGACAGAGACTGAACTGGCGACAGTGTCTGAGAAAAAAAAAAGACAGCTGATCGGGGATTTCCCACAGCTATGTACGTTTCGGCGAGAGAGAGAGAGAGAGAGAGGGAGGGAGAGAGGAAGGGAAGGAGGGAGGGATGGAGAGAGAGAGAGAGAGAGAGAGGGAGGGGGGGTGGATGGGAGCGGAGGAAGGAAAGGTAGGTGGGGAGGGGGGAGGGCGGAGGGGGGAGGCGGCCGAACAGGTGTCTTGCTATATACTTTGCCCAGGCTGTTTGTAAACCCAGACTAGAAAGAAGATGAAGATGACGACGAGGACGACGACGACGACGGTGATGATGATGATGATGATGATGGTGATGATGATGATGCAAGGGAGGGGTGTGTCTGTTGGCGGTGTCGTTCCGATAGCGCGTATCGCCGATCCACACTACTCTCCATTTGCCGTTTTTCCCGATCCGTCTAATTCCGGGTTGTCTGTGGCCCAAGTCGATCATTCCCGTTCGTCTGTTCCCGGGTCGCCAATGCTCTCCGTACGCTGTCAGCTTTGTCTGTCTGTTTTTTTGTTTGTTTGTTTTCATTGTGTTTGCATCTTGCCCAAAGGTTCATCCTGAAATGAATTTATAATGAATATACCGGAGGCATCGCATTCATTCTCTCTCTCTCTCTCTCTGTGTGTGTGTGTGTGTGTGAGTGCGAGCGCGCGTGTGTGGGCAAGTGTGCGTGTGTGTGTGTGTGTGTGTGTGTGTGTGTGTGTGTGTGAGAGAGAGAGAGAGAGAGAGAGAGAGAGAGAGAGAGAGAGAGAGAGAGAGAGAGAGAGAGAGAGAGATCGAGCCGACTTTCTAATTCAGTCTTTGGAGAATCACTTCAGTCAACGCACTCGCCAACCTTGTCGCCCTACTATTTAAGAACAATACCCAGTTGGAGACTGGCAAAGTTTTGACACCCAAAACAGACCAAAAACAAAAAAACAAAAAAACCAGGAATGACCGTGTCAACTAAACGCGCCGGAGCATAGGCGTAGCAGCTGTAGGACAGTTAGCTGGGTTCATCACAAACCAGGCAGCCCGGAATTGTCGAGTAGACCCGCTCTTCTCGGACCGCCAAGCGACGACGTGACCGTGCCGCCGGTAAACGTCGGACCCGCTGCCGTCTGCGCCGTAACGGCGGTAAGAGTCACCACCACACCACCACCACCACCACCACCAGCAGCGCGCGCTTAACTGGGTTTTCGGAATCATAGAAGTCTGAGTCATTGAAACTCAACGTATCATGTCAGTTAGTGGCTGTGACAGTGACTCACAGTACGTTTGCATATAACGTCGTGACACACGCCATGCCGGTGATTGCAAATCTTTTCCTTTTTGTTGGAGAGTCGCCTGACTATGCATCTTTGGTTTTTCTTCCTACCTCCCTGCCTTCTTCCGTCCCTCACGCGTTAACAACAGACAGCAAATAGATGCAATTTTATTAGACTTTTCTAAAGCCTTTTATAAGGTTGACCATGAGGGCCTGCTGCTTAAATAAGAACACATCAGCATTGGACGGTTCTTTGCTAAAATGGTCTAGATCATTCTTCGTTGGGAGAACGCAGAAAGTTGTTGTGGGAAGGGTCGTCATCCCATTGTAAACCAGTCTTGTCAGGTGTACCACAGGGAACTGTTCTGGGGCCCTTGTTTTTTTTTTTTTTTTTAATTTATATAAATGACGTAAGTAGAAATCTCTCTTCTGGAACTGCTATAAGTTTTTTTGGAGATGACAGCTTAGTATATAGAACAATCAGAAGCAAGAATGATAAACGCATTCTACAATAAGATCTAAACGCTTTACAAGAGTGGGAAAGAACTTGGAAAATAGAATGTCATCCCCAGATGTGCCAAGTGTTGCGTATATGTAATAAACGCTCACCACTAGATCAGAATATTCTATTCACAATACTATTCTTAAAGAAACCAATGCTGCAAAATATTTTAGGCGTGATTATATAGATAGTCGTCTCAAATGGAAAGAACACTACAATTTAGTATGTAAGAAAGCAAATAACATCTTAGCTTTCTTATACAGGAATATCAACGACTGCCCCAAAAAGGTTAAGGACGACTGCTACAAAACACTGGTTAGACCAGTACTGGAATATGGTTGCTCAGTCTGGGATCCTTACCATCTAAAGGACATTGATAACCTCGAAAAGATTCAGAAGAGAGCAGCACGGTTCGTAACAGGAAACCATATCAGAGAGAGAAGGGAATACTAGGAAGAACATGAGGAAATTAGAATGGGAAACCTTTAGAAGAGAGAAGAGCTTTTTATCAAACTTAATATCTTCTTCAAAGGCAGAGCTAAACTAATTGATATCCCAATGGAACAACTAGTATTGAATAAAAGTAGCACCAGGAGTGGCGGTCAATCTTATGCCAAGCCTGCATCAAATATTGACAGCCATTTACATTCATTTTATCCTAGTTCTGTACGGCTGTGGAACTCACTGCCGGGTGCCATCAAGATTGCCACAAAATGCAGTCTCATTTTAAAAATCAAATTGATACGACAGTCTTGAGATCTGCATATGACCTACTCGTTTTTTTGAGTGAACCAGTCTTTTAGGAAGAAGAAGAAGAAACACACACACACACACACACACACACACACACACACACACACACACACACACACACACACACACACACACACACACACACACACACGCACGCTCACACACACGCACGCATACTCACACACACAGAGAGAGAGAGAGAGAGAGAGAGAGAGAGAGAGAGAGAGAGAGGGGGGGGGGGGGGGGGGGGGGACGTACAAAACATCGAACAACGATGTGAACTCGACAAGGTTTGTGTCAGTTGCTCCTCACAGCCACCGACAAACAGAAACACTCTAAAATGCGTGGCAGCTCTGGACACAAACTGTGTTGACTGACGATAACACAATCACTATCCCAGGGTGCTCCAGACCCAATCTTAATGAAAACAGCGCGCACGAGTCAGATAGTCGGCAAAGACCCGATGCACATCTGCATCGCAAATACTAGGTCCTTGACTGCATGGACATGGAAAGACCACAATCGGACTGTGTGAGGGCCCCCCTATAGATTATGGTGGAAGCATAATCTGTCAGTCTATGCTATTTGCCTTGGTGAGTCTAATACAGATTTTGGCGGGTTCTCGTGACATTGAAAAGCCTGATCTGCTCTGCTCTGCTCTGTCTGTCTGTCTGTCTCTGTCACAACACACACACACACACACACACACACACACACACACACACACACACACACACACACATCACATCGCTCTCTCTCTCTCTCTCACACGTTAAATTGAAGACCTAACACACACACACACACACACACACACACACACACACACACACACACACACACACACACACACACACACACACATCGCTCTCTCTCTCTCACACGTTAAATTGAAGACCTAACACACACACACACACACACACACACACACACACACACACACACACACACACACACACACGCACGCACGCACGCACGCTTGTTTACAGGAAAAATACAAATCAAAATATCGTACAAATACGAACAAACAATGTGTTTTGTTCGAGTACCGCGATGTTTTGCAGCCAAGAGAATCGGGCATTCCTATATTTCATGCTTCAAACCAAGCACCAGGCAGTTTTGGGTTACCGACATCTTTCTGGTATCTCTCAACATGTCTTGTAACATTGAGTATGTAGATAACAGGAGGCACTTGAGGACAAGTTTCGATTTGTTCCCAGGCCGAATATCATATCAGTTGTTTTTTGTTGTTGCGTGCGTGCGTGTGTTTGCGTACGTGCGTGCGTTCGTGTGCGTGTGTGCGTGCGTGCGTGCGTACGTGCGTGTGTAAAGATTTGTTATGCTTAGTTGTGTATACATGCATAGACCTCCACACAGATACAAGTTCACACGTCTTTATCGTCTATGAATCTACTTTGTTTCGACGATCTTATTTGTAAACGCATTCCAACCAGAATGTATACATCATGTACGTCGACACATACGGGGCATACCCATACATACACTCGCACATGCGTTCGCACTGAAACATACGGCATGAATACGTTATATCCATCAAACCACTCCTTCATCCACACATACAATCATCACACACACAAAAATAATGATAATAAAGAAACAAGCCTGATCTGAATAATTGTCATAACGTGTGTAAAAAAAAAAATGTTAATCGCTTTGGAATAGGCAAAAAGAAGATACAGATGCTGCTGGATTCTTTTTGGAACCCTTGGTGATGAGAACACCGTAGAATTACAGACTGTGGTGTGCCTCTATTTGACGCCAAGAGCACCTGTTGAAATTTTTGGATTGATTTGGAAAGAGGGTCAGTAGTGTATACTTTTTGACATACTAGAACTTTGAACTCAACCCAGTTTGTGAGAAATATGCATTTAAAAAGTGAAACTTTCGTCAAAAAGTGTCAAAAAGACAAGTATTTTTTAAACAAGCAAAATCTGAAAAAAAAAGTAAAATGACATACTCCAAACCAACTTTCAGACATCTCAGGTAATAAATTGTAAGGTCTGAGGTATTGGGTTCATAACAGGTACCAAAAAAATGCAAAAAAAAAAGAACATAAAAGATAGTTTTCAATTTACCTGATCCTGAGAAAGAATTATGTCCCTTAGCTGAACTGATGCAGTCCTTATGTGCACATATATATTTCCATTGAAATCAGCCCACATTCCATACAGTTCAAGTCAAGCATAACACAAATAGTCACTGAATTATTTTTCACATTCTATTTTTGTTGTCACTTTAGATGACTGTCCACTGGTGAAAATACAGATTTTGGCATATATTACTTGATCACGAACAATAATGACTGTTTTCTGGTTTGCCTAAATGTTCACCAAAGTCCATGCTTCTGCAGAGGATAGTGTTGACTGTTGACATGACTGTAGCACTGCCATCAATGACTGGAAGGTGTTTCACAGAAGCACAGGCTGGCATTTCCTTCTGAACAGCTGCATTAAATCCAGTCCAGGGTGGCAAAGGAAGGCTTTCAAGTGACTTGGGTGCATAGCTTGAGAACAAAATACAACATGTCTTGTTTTACAGTGGTCACTTTGGCATTTTGTTGTGCATCAGTAGTAGAACCTATTTCTGCAAACAGAGGGATCTGTCCTCTTTTTAGAGAAATACACAACGTTAGTATCAGCACACTCCAGTTTTCTTTTCCTGGATTTGCTTACTTTAGAATTATTGGTAGTGGCATTTTCCACAAATGTAGCTGGAAAAGGATGTTGTCCACACTGAGTTGCAATCCCATTCACACGGTGTGTTGTGTTTTGTCCACTCATAATTTCTCCTTGGAAGTCAATGTTGTCCCAAACCAGTGTTATCTATTGAGACCTGTTGATAGAAGATGGCACTGGATTTCTCATTTCAGCTTCAGCAATAGAAGTCTCGACTCTCTGAAGTGTTGTCTGTGTGGTACAATGCCCATGCCCATTCAATATGTTAATGAGTCTTCCTGATCCTGTTATGTGTCTTACTGCCATCTCAAGCATGATCTGTTTTGGTGTGGTGTAATTCTTGTTTGCCAAGGAAATAATGTCCTGTGAGATGGAAAGTACTTTTTGCTTTACATGTCATGGAACATGTACATGATCCTGCTCAAATTCACATGTGAAACCACAGATCCAGGCAATGAAGTTGAATAATTCAGCAAGAACAATTTTTGAAAGATTGTCTTCATTTCCATCACATAAAGAAGGCCATGAAGCTATTTTTGGTTGTTCTCTTCATTCCTCATAGAATGAGCAGACATAAAGTTGCTTCCATTTATATTCCGAATCATCGCTTGCAGCTTCTGCAGTAATCTTTGACTGTTTTATCCCAGTGACAAGCCTTTGTCTTACTCTCTGTTTCACAAGTCTGCTGACATTCATTGATCCAGCATTAGAGTCTGTTTCAGGTGTATCCTCTGAGCCTTAAGATCCTGAGTATAAATGGCATCATTGTTAGATTCATTGCTCTCTAAGTCACTGTCTTCTGATTCATCACTGTAGTCAGTTTCAGTGTCTTCTAGTTCTGTGCTCATAACAACAATGCTCTGCCCAGCACTGGAAAAAAAAAAACACCACCTGTGACTTGCTTTTGAACCTTTGCCCTGCAAAAACAATGTAAGAGTAGACTGCCTGAAGGCATGTTTTCAAATATGTGCTTTTACAATGTTTGCTCAAGGAAATATTTTCCTCTTCTTGACATTTGCCTAAACAGTCTGTTGAGCTTAGTGATGGTGGCAGTTCTTCCACCCTTCTGCAGCTGTGGTTCTATAACATTTATACAGAATGAATCAAATGATTTCTGCAATGGGAGTGGTGAACACAGGTAGAAACTGACTCGGATGAACC
>JADBJO010028345.1:12500-20240 GCA_016801955.1 Conus betulinus
AAAATTAGGTTATTTCGTTTTGATCTTCCTTCTAAATCATCAACATTTCTTTCTAATTGTTCAAGTCTCACAGTGAGATCAGATCAGTGTTCTTTTTTGCTAGTACAGCATTCTCTTCTTTTAAAGATCCCACCTCCTCCCTCAGATCCTTCAATCCATGATGCAGTGCAGCGAACTGGTCATTCAAATCCCTTACACTCTTCTCCATGTCGGCGAATTTAATGTTCATTTCCTTAAATGTACTATTCATAGAGTCCAACACACCCATGATGTCAGCATTGGTGGGCTGTTGAGGAGAAGTGGGTGTCGTCTGCTCACTGTCCGCCGATGAAGCGCCAGCCTTGTCCACTCTGGTGCTGCGTGATGAGCTGCCGAGCCAGGTCTGCTTCATGCTGTCCGACCTGGGTCCAGGGTTCTACTCCCACATCGCCACAGCGTAGAAGTAGTCCGCCCCAAAACATCAAGGTGAGGAGCAGGCCAAGGGTTGCACCGTCCGTCCTCGATCGTGGTGTCAGCATGGCGATCACAATGGTGGCTTTCTTCCTCGCTCGCTTCGCCATGAAAGAGATGTAGACGGGGCTGAAGGATCCACATTTCGCTCTAAATACTTCTGGTCCTGATGGCATGGTGCCTGACTGAAGTGCAGGTCAAAGTACAGGATTGTGCAGTGACGATAACTGACAGTAGGGACAATAAACTTCGGAGCTTGTTAATGTCCGACTGCTCGAACTGTGACACAGTTCATGCCCCCCTCCCCCTCCAAGAGAGAGAGAGAGAGAGAGAGAGAGAGAGAGAGAGAGAGAGAGAGAGAGAGAGAGAGTAGTAGTAGTAGTAGTAGTAGTAGTAGTAGTAGTAGTAAACACAGCGCTGTTGTTCCTTCACTCATTCATGACATATCAGCATACTCAAGATGTGATGATGTCAGTGGTGTTGCCGACAGAGAAAGTAGGTGACTGTGGTTGAAGTGTGGACTGGTCGTAGCCATCACCCATCACTTTGAGGCAGACTGTGGTCTTGTTTCTTCCACAACACATGACCTTGATGAACTCCTCTCTGAACCGCCTTCCAGTCAAACAATACAGGTAGAAATTCACCGCACTATTAGCGGACGACAGTGTGTCACCGATCGCGTAGATCATATATCGTTTAGAAAACTCAGAATCCTTATTAGTTGAGTATGAAACTTCAAAATAATACAAAATGAAGGTAATAGATACGGGCAAAGTCAGAACGAGGAAAGTGGTGGACACAACAATAACAGTCAAAGTCACAGAGCGTGCTGCTTTTTCACGGGCCTGAACTTGCTCAACATCCCCGTGGGACAATTGTCTGCTGGCTGTCTTGACTGACACAGCAAGTTGCCACACCAGAACACTGTTTGACACTGCCAAGATAATGAATGGCAGAATACTGTATACTGTAATCTCTATGTATGCAAAGATCTTTAAAAATTGAACATAAATGCCGTCTTGCGACAACATACAAAAGCTTTGATCGACTGAAGGGGGAAGTTAGTATAGCCCAATCAAATAGTGTGAGTAAAGGGCAGCAAAGAAGACAGAGATTCCAATAATGACCAATAGAACCACTCGACGAGTACAGAGTACGTTGACACGATGTGGCCACACTACAGACATTGCCCTGTGTACTGACATACTGACCAGATACCAACCGCTGATCGTGGCACACCCTGTAGACAGCCAGGTGAAGATCTTGCATATGGCTTCACTGTATTGCAGTATCCAAATATCGAAATGGCTCAACCATAAATTGATCACTCTTGTATAGAGAGTCATTAAATCCAGAACAGCAATACCTATGAAGTAGTTGTTGAAGGAGGACTCATCTGATTTCATTTCATTCGTAGCATGATAACGAGGATCATAAGGTTTCCAAAGGTTCCAAAAGGTAGAATAAAAACAGGACATATCTTATGCAAGTAATTCGAATCGAATCAAAGAGAACCTTTAACTGGTAGTCGTCATCTGTGTCTGTGGGCACGTCTGTTGAGGTGGAGTCATTCCAGCTCTCAGAGAGCAGTGAGGTCAGAACTGCCGGACTGTAGTCCACCATTGTCCTGAAATTTGAAGGTTAAGAATGTTACAAGTGATAAATCAACGAGAGACGCATGAGACAATAAAAATGATGATTAAAGAGCTTACTTGATAGCACTGTGAAAGCGTAAGTCTGCACACGCAACATTCGCCAATGACTCAAAAAGGTGTTATTGCACTAAAGATTTATAAATTAGCATGGGATTTTTAAAACAATGATAAATGTAATTAAACAGGCTGTGAGAAGAGGCAGCATGCCGATGAAGGAATGGTATGGTCAACGCATTTCACCGTTTATTTGGCACACGGAGCCTCAGTCTATAGTCTCATTCGAAGGACTGTATGGGAAATGGAGTCAGAACCAATGTTAACTCTGAGGGAAAAATCCCCCTGTACCAAAACAGCTTGGCGGAAATTAGAACCCACAACCACAGGATTACGGGTTTGGTGCTGTACCACTGAGCTATTGTGGCCCCCATAAATAATACGAATTGCAGCTCGTTTCCCTTTATTGGCTGAATCTTGGCATGCAAGCTTAGAACTCGGTCTTGTGGAAAACAAGTCACCTAGGTATTGATACGAATCAATACATCCATCTTAACGTTGCCTTTAAAAAATTTTATCTCTGCTTGCTTGGTATCATACTTATCTGAAAACCATAATGCTAGATTTCATTTTCTAATTAAGGGTAGGTTGTATCTGGCATGCAGCTCTTTGAAGACTATTTAGTTGTGCCTGCACCCTTACCACAGTTTCCGATAATATATAATGCCATCAGCAAACAAAGAATAAAGAATTCAATCATATCTATATTGAAACTGGCACCATCTCTACCCTCATTTATGATTTCAAGCGAAAATTGTTCATAAATACAGAAAACAGAAGAGGTCAACAAATATCAACATTTTTTTTCACATTATACGTACAATTGATATAGCATGTGTAATGTGTACCACAAAGAATTCGAGCTTTAACAAATATCATATATACTTGTAATACATCTGTGAATTTTACTTCTCATTCCATTCTTTAACAAAATAGGCCACAGTATGTTTTTTTTAATTGTGTAGAACGCTTTGTTGAAATCAATGAAAGCTACACGCATTTTTTCTATTTAATGAAAATTGCTTTTAAATGACTGCTAACAATGTAAATATGTGGTCGATTATAGACTAATTTCATTTAAACCCTGCAAATAATTATGTGGTCGGTTACAGAATATTTTTTTTAAACCCTGCAAATAAGTGTCGGTTATAGACTAATTTCGTTTAAACCCTGCTTGAAATTCATCGGTCATATTGTTCTGCTGGACCCATTCCTGTAATCGTGAATCAACTATAGAGATATTTTGCTACTCATGTCTGAAAGAAAAAAAAAAAATCCTCTGTAATTCTTTGAATCGTTAATGTTACTTTTTCTTTACACTATGGAAACATAAGAGATTCTTTCCATAAATCAAGGTATTGACTTGTGTCAATAAATACATTAAAATGTTTTACAATGAAGCCATTGACATAATCACATGATATTACCATATACCTTTATCATTTATATAATACAACTATAAGATTCCGTCCTTCCCATAATATGGATGTAAGATATGGAACAGTCTGAGTGGTCAGCTCTGCCGTTCAACAACCCAAGCTTTGTGAGTGGCTAAGAATTGTACAGAACAACCTTTACTTGGATCTCCTAAGAGATGCAATCCTCCACTGATTGACCAAACAAAATAATGAACAATTATGCAATGGGGGGAAAACAAGTGCAGGCTAACCATTCTTCAGTCATAGTAATGACTTGGCAAAGATTTGACTTTTAGGGGAAAAAAAACATGCAGAAAATGGTGTGTGTGTGTGTGTGTGTGTGGGGGGGGGGGGGGGGTATATTATAAACATGAGAAATCCTTCACTACTAGCTGCCTGAGGGAACCATCGTAATCCTCTCGAAAGCAGATATATTTGTATTGCCTGCTCCTAGGCTTTTCGTCCGCTGGATCGGACTCATCAGGAAGACACGGCTATTGGTGTCTGAGCTCTTGGTGTCAAATAGAGAGACACACCACAGTCCATAAATCAAGGGTTAAAAAAAGAATCCAACAGCACCCCCAAAGCAGCAGCCAGTGAAGGGTAGTCAAACGGAAAAAAACAAAGTATATATATATATATATATATATATATATATATATATATATATATATACTAATAAATTCCAAAGGATAAGTAATTGAGCACCATTCCATCAATTTAGAGAGCAGCTTGGTTTTTTTTGCAATGACTGCAAGAAATATTCAATTATAAACAAAGCTTGCTCTTATGTCTTACATTGACAAAATAGGTGAGATAAGCATACATATCTGCAGTACTAGATAATTCTGTCTAACTAACAGTATGTGCGTGTGTGGGTGAATGAGGAAACTAATTGCTTCTCAAAATGAGCCTTCAGCGAGCTTATAGTCTCCAAGGGGGAGACAATCTCCACAGGGGAGGAAACTCACTAACATATAATATCTCCTGGTCAGTCACTGTTTTTTGAAACCTGGTTGTTTGTCCCCAGTAACTTGGGAAAGTGCTCATTTGACGCCTCTGCCTTTCAGGTTTAAGCAGAATGCTGTCCTGGAAAAAGACTGGTGTGCAATACCATAATATGTTTGTTGTTTAAAAAAAAAAAAAAAAAAACAAAACAAAAAAAAAACCCAAAGGTGCCACCTAAGACACAACAAAAAAAAATCATGAAACAGCAAAACAAGCTACATTTTCTTGTGAAAAGTAGAAAATATAAAAAGATAAATCTCTTATGATACAAGTGATGAGGACCAGTTCTTGGAATGAAACTGCAAAGGTCTGAATTACAATAAACTAATAAATTCCATTGATAAGTAAATGAGCACCATTTCAGCAATTTACAGAACAGCTTGGTGTTTCAATGACTGCAAGAAATATTCAATTATATACAAAGCTTTCTCTTATGTCTTAGATTGAAAAAGGGGGAGATAATCATATCTGCAGTGGTAGATTATTCTGCCTTAGAAACAGTATGTTTGAGTGGGTGAATGGGGAACAATAAATGATCCTGAAAATGAGCCTTCAGGAAGCTTATAGTCTCAAAGAAGGAAACAATCTCCAAGGGGAGGAAACACACTAACATATTATAACTCCTGGTCAGATATTGGTATATCGACACTGATTGTTTGTCCTCAGTGACCTCGAAGAGTGCTAATTTGACTCCTCTGCCTTTTCAGTTTTAAGCAGAATGCTATCACAGAAAAAGACTGGTGTGCAATACCATAGTATGTTTGCCGAGTTTTTAAGAAAAAAACAGCCAAAGGTGCCACCTAAGAAGCAAAAGACAATCATGAAACAGCAAAACAAGCTATATTTTCTTGTAAAAAAGTAACATATTAAACAATAACCTCTTAATACACAAGTACTGAGGGCTAGTTCTTGGAATGAATCCGTACGAGACTGAATAAGATTGAACCAATAAAGTCTAAGAATAAGTAACTGACCACCATTCCAGCAGTTTACAGAGAAGTTTTGTATTGCAATGACTGCAAGAAATATCTAAATATAAACACATTTTGCTCTTAGGTCTTAGCTTGAAGATATAGGGGAAGATAAACATTCATATCTACAGTGGTAGATAATTCTGCCTAACTAACAGCATGTGCATGAGTGGTGAATGGGGAATAATAAATGCTTAAATTCAATAAAAACACAAAACACCATCTTTTTTCAGTGCAAGCTTCGAGCAACTGCTCTTCTCAGGCCGCATGACAACAAGTGACGCTATAGAAAAAAAATGACGTCCATGGTGTGACATTATCTGTGACATCATCATCATCATCATCATCATCATCTCTCTCTCTCTCTCTCTCTCTCTCTCTCTCTCTCTCTCTCTCTCTCTCTCGTGCACAACTCCATCATCCTCCGTTTCTCTGTTCAGTCTCACACATTGAGCCTTGTGGATAGTTCGTCTTCAGCTTGTATCTCCAGAACCTCTCCCTCTCTCTTTGCTTACTGATGTCAAGATTTTCATATGTTCGATGACTGTGCAGCGGAGGTCGGTCAACTGGTGACCAGGGCCATTGAAATGTTTGGCAACCAAAGTGTCCTTCTTGAGCCTAATGTCATACCTGTGGGTATAGAAGCGCTCCACCAGCGTATTGTCGGTCTCCACAACATACTGCACATCATGACACGCTGCACAGTCAATCAAGTACACCAGATTGTTGGAAGTGCAGCAGACCACATCTCTGGTGTTAGAAGTTTGAATAATAAATGCTTCTCAAAATGAGCCTTATGTAAGCTCTGGTCAGATACCGGTATTTCGAAACCTGATTGTTTCTCCTCAGTGACCTCATAAAGTGCTAATTTGACTCCTCTGTCCTTTTCAGTTTTAAGCAGAATGCTAACACAGAAAAAGGCTGGTGTGCAATACCACAGTATGTTTGCTGAGTTTTCAACACACACACACACACACACACACACACACACACACACACACACACACACACACACAAATGTGCCACCTAAGAAGCAAAAGACAATCATGAAACAGCAAAACAAGCTCTATTTTGTAACAAGTAGAACATATTAAAAGATAGCCTCTTAATACACAAGTGCCCGAGGGCCAGTCCTTGGAATGAATGTGTACGAAAATGAATGAGATTAAACCAATAAATTCCAAGGATAAGTAACTGACCACCATTCCAGCAATTTACAGAGCAGTTTTGTGTTGCAATGACTGCAAGAAATATCCAATGATAAGCAAAGCATGCGCTTATGTCTTAGCTTGAAGAAATAGGGGGAGATAAGCATTCATATCTACAGTGGTAGATAATTCTGCCTAGGTAACAGCATGTGCTTGAGTGGGTGGATGGGGAAGGCGACGCAGCCATGTTAGAGAAATAAAAGAAAAGTTCGACTCTCGACATGTGTTAATGCGTATCATGTTGTAGGAACCCATACACAAACGCGCGCACATGGTGTCAGAAGTGGCCGATACTTTAGTGAAACCGTGAAGAACCGTGAAATTCCTGGGAAAATTTTGTTTTTGAAAAAAAAAAAAAAAACAGCATAGATCTAGATCTAGCAGGTATGGCTTTCAAACCACCGAATTCTTTTTCGTTTCACCAGCCAACGGCATGGCCGGCTTGGAAAGAGCGTTTCGGGCACTTCAGACTAGCATCAAAACTTTCAAAAGAGGATGGAGAGATCCAGGTAAGCAGCCTTTTGTATGCTATGGGTGCAGATGCAGATAGGATTTTTAAAACATTTGATTTAAGTGCAGACGACAAGAAAGACTATGAGAAAGTTTTGAAAAAATTCGATGATCATTTTGTTCCCCAAGAAAATATTATCATGTTCGTGCTCAATTCCATAAGCGTGACCAAAAATCAGATGAGTCCATTGAGGAGTATGTCAGAGCGCTCTACGAGCTAGCTGAGCATGCAGACTTTCCAGACAAGGAAAATTGCATTCGGGACAGACTTGTATTGGGCGTTCAAGACAAAGAACTTTCACAAAAGTTACAACTAGAAGCCACTCTTACTCTGAAGTCAGCAGTGACAACGAGTGTGGGCAGTGTGGCAGTACACACGTCCAAGGAAGATGCCCTGCAAGAGGAAAAACATGCCGTAAGTGCGGCAAGAAGAATCATTTCATGAAGGTCTGCTGTAGTGTCAGGG
>JADBJO010028346.1:5000-20240 GCA_016801955.1 Conus betulinus
CTCTCTGTTACTGAAAGGAGCTTTTGAAACGTTCGTTGAGCTGCTTTGCGCCAATGAATTATCTTCTCTTTCGGGAGTAAATTCAGATTTTTTTCCATGAGTATTGACGATATTTTCTGCAGTTACGCTCCTTGGATCTTTGACACAGTTATATTTTTTTTTTACGGGAGAGGGAAGGGAGGGGTACAAAAACATGAACATGCACCGTTTCCTTTCTCATGTCTTCGTTCGTCCTAACCTATCTGACCATGTCTTCAGTGTCCGTTCTCATAAAATCTTCATCTGTTGCTTCTTCACCATGTCCTTACCGTCCTTTTCCTTTCTCATCATGTCCTCATCCTTCTGTACGTGTGACATCCTCGTCTGTCCTTCCTTTTCTTTACTATGCCACATCCATCCTTTGTGTGATCATGGCCACAGCCATCCTTGTGTGACCATGGCCACAGTCATCCTTTGTGTGATCATGGCCACAGCCATCCTTTGTGTGATCATGGCCACAGCCATCCTTTGTGTGATCATGGCCACAGCCATCCTTTGTGTGATCATGGCCACAGCCATCCTTTGTGTGACCATGGCCACAGTCATCCTTTGTGTGATCATGACCACAGCCATCCTGTGCGACCATGGCCACAGTCATCCTTTTGTGCGATCATGGCCACAGTCATCCTTTGTGTGACCATGGCCACAGCCATCCTTTGTGCGACCATGGCCACAGCCATCCTTTGTGTGATCATGGCCACAGCCATCCTTTGTGTGATCATGGCCACAACCATCCTTTGTGCGACCATGGCCACAGTCATCCTTTGTGTGATCATGGCCACAACCATCCTTTTCCTTCTTACACGTGACAGCCTCATTCGTTCCTTCCTTTGTCATCATGTCCTTATCCATTCTTTCCCTTTCCTACGCACGCAGTCCTGATCCATCCTGTCCATTCTCATCAAGCCTTCAACCATCTTTTCCTTCATTAAGCATGATGTCCTCATCTGCCCTTTCCTTTCTCATTGTGTTGTTATTCTTTTCCTGTATGAGCATGACGTCCTTCCTCTTATCATCTTGTCCTCAACTCCTCTCCTGTCTTACACGAGACGTCGTCAGACCCCCATTCCATCGCCGCTGGTCACATCCGTTCTTTTCTTTCTCATGATGTCGTCATCCATCTCTCCTTTCTCGAAGTGTCCTCTTCCCTTCTCAGCTTTCTGACGATATCCTCATCCACTTTTCTTTTCTCATGATATCCTTGTCCCTCTCTCTTTTCTAGTGATGAGTGTCCTCGTCCATCGCTTCTTCTCCTCATCCATCTCTCATTCTCTCTCATAATCTCCCTCTTCCATGCGTGCGTTCTCATGCTGCTATCAGCTGTCTTTTTTCATGATATATCAACGGTCTTTCCTTCCTCATAATGTCCTCATCCCTCTTTTCTGTCTCTCGATGCCCTCGTCAGTCTTGCCTTTCTTATGATGCCCTGGTTCAGTTTGCGTTTGTCATAATGCCTTCATCAATCTCTCCCGTGATATCCACATGCATCCGTCTTTTCTCATGATGTCTCATCCATCTTTTCTTTCGCAGAATGGCTTCGATCATCTTTACTCTCTCATGGTGTCTTCACTTATCTGTCTTTATTGATGATGTTCATATCTGTGTTTCCTTCCTTAGGATTTACTGCTTCATCTTTTCGTGCACATATTGTCCACATCCCTCTGTTATTTTTGAGCATCACGTCCTTTTTTCGTAGTTTCTTTCTTTTCATGTCCTCGTGTATCTTTTCTTTAAAAAAAAGGTCTTATTTTTCTTCCCCATGATGTCCCCATTACGTCCCCGTAAGTCTGTCCTTTCCCATGTTGTCAACTTCAACCTTTCCGTTCTCCCGATGTTCTCCATTTGTCCTTTCACATGAAGTTCTCGTCCATCCTTCCCTTGCCGTAATATCTTCATTCATCCTCCTTTCTCAGGATGTTCTTGTCCATCTTCCCTTTCTCGTGTTCCTCATTCATCTGCCCTTTTTCATAACGCCATTATGTGTTGTTCTTTTCTCCTGTTGTCCTCATCCATCTTTTCCTTTCTCATCTGTTTTACTTTCACCTGATGTCCTCAGTATGTTTTACTTTCACCTGATGTCCTCAGTATGTTTTGCTTTCACCTGATGTCCTCAGTATGTTTTGCTTTCACCTGATGTCCTCAGGACGTTGTGCTTCCACCTGATGTCCTCAGTATGTTTTGCTTTCACCTGATGTCCTCAGTATGTTTTGCTTTCACCTGATGGCCTCAGTATGTTTTACTTTCACCTGATGGCCTCTATGTTTTGCTTTCTTGTGTTTCCTCATCACTCTTTCTTTCTCTTCGTGTACTCATCCTTGTTCTCCCTTCACACGATATCCTCATCATTTTTCTGTCTCGTGATGCTCTCAAACATTTTCCGTTTTTCCATGATGTCCTTATCGGTCTTTCCATCTTGCAATGTCTTCATCCATCTTTGTATCTTCTCGATATCCTCAGCATTTGGTTTCCTATCTCATGATGTCAGCATCCATTATCCCTTTCTCATGATGTCAGCATCCGTTACCTCCTTCACATGATGTCCTAATCCCTCTGTCTTTCCTCGTGATATTCTCACCCACCTGTCCTTTCTTTATGACGTCCTTATACATCTGATCTTTCTCACAGTTTCCTCTTCTGTCTTTCTCTTCTCGATTTGTCTTCATCTGACCTTTCTCATGATCTCATAATCTGTCTTCCTTTTACACGCTGTTCCTGTCCACCTGCCCTTTCTCATCACGTCCTAATCCATACTTCGTTCTACGTGATATCCTCAGTTATCTGTCCATTCTCAAGATGTCCTCATTCATCTGCCCTTGGTCATGATGTCTTCACCCATTGTTCTGTTGTCATGATGTTCTAAGTTACCCTGTCCTTTCTCAAGATGTCCTCATTCATCTGCCCTTGGTCATGATGTCTTCACCCATTGCTCTGTTGTCATGATGTTCTAAGTTACCCTGTCCTTTCTCAAGATGCCCTCATTCATCTGCCCTTGGTCATGATGTCTTCACCCATTGCTCTGTTGTCATGATGTTCTAAGTTACCCTGTCCTTTCTCGTGATGCCCTCGTCGCTCGTTCCTTGGTCATGATGTCTTCACACCCATTGCTCTGTTGTCATGATGTTCTAAGTTACCCTGTCCTTTCTCGTGATGTCCTCGTCGCTCGTTCCTTGGTCATGATGTCTTCACTTTTCCTCTTCAAAGACCTCCCCGTCTTCATTTGTCCAGCGGACAAATCGACAACTTGCTGGGTAGCTGACGTGAATATTCAAACAATGTAGGTTAAGTGTCCTTCAGCTCGGTTTTCAACAATACTAACTCACTGATAAAATCCGCATAACCCCCTTTCTCAATAATGACTTGCTGTCCATCAGCACAATACCCACACTCAGCACCATAAATCCCTGACGAAACCACAATGCTCCTGTAAAAGCATAATCAGAAATCGTTCTTATAAAATCAAACCGTCCTTCGAATAAGCAGAATCGATCACCTGTCCATCAGGTAAAAATAATGATATCCACAACACATCGTCTTTGATGTATGTTAAATCCACCTCGCAGGGACACTCTTGGTTGACTCAATACGCTGAGCGCAAGATAATCTCCGGCCTATAGCAACACCACCAGTGGCAGGAAATAACGATAATTCTCAGTTGAACCCCAATCACGTAGTATATGGACAAAGATGTTGATATGATGACGATATGAAAATAAAGAAGGACCGCAACGATGAAGATCTAAATGTAGATGAAAAGCAAAAAGCCTGAAAACAAAACGCAGAATCCTTTTGCTTTGCACTGAAAAAATGATATCGATCTAAAACAATTGCATGTACCTTTAGATCTCTTTGAAGTTTTGATTTTGATAGATTTTGAACGTTCCCAATTCGGTACTGCCTCATCAGCTTTGCCTGTGAACAATTTCGACTCGACTATGATTTCAATGATCTGATGGCTCGATCCCTGCTCGGGCTTTCGTGTGGGACGCGCAGGGGGCCATGGAGAAAGTCTCCAGGATACCAGATGTATAATATATTGCCTCCAATCCTAAACGTGAAAAACAATACTTACACGGATAGCCACCATGAAGGAGTGCCGTTATTGTCTACGTTTTTCGATGGCGTCATATCAACACACATTATGAATTACTATTATCAATACCTATATATTGCCTGTCCTCGGCTAGAGACCAAGCTCTAAGCGCTTTACAATCCACACTCGTTTACACAACGGGCTGCCTACCTGGGTAGTGCCGACCCGAAGAGCTGCCAGCTGGCGCTTCATTCAGTTGTTTCCCGTGTCACCCGGTCAGTATCATTCAATATCGTTCACTCAATTCCGTACTTCTTTCATTCTTTCAATTTCTCACGCAGGGTGCATGTTATGTGTAACGTATCATCCATACCAGCGGCCAAACTGGCCTTCTCTTCCGAAAGTTGATGATAGGATTTTACGTGTGTGAAAGATGTTACGCGTGCGTTCACACACGGAACCTCGGTTTATAGTCTCATTCGAAGGACTGTATGAGAAATGGAGTCAGAACCAATGTTAACTCCGCGGGAAAAAAAAAAAAAACCTGTACCCGAAGCGGCCTGGTGGAGATTCGAACCCGTAACCCCAGGATCACCAAGATTACCGAGTCTGACGCTCTATCACTGAGCTGTTCCGGCTCCGTAAGCTTGCTTACACCATCATACAAATGATGCAAAACGGACATGTACAAGAGACTCTCGAACATTCATTTGTGTTTCCCAGGTTAGGGTGGGTTGGTCCATCTTCTGACCGCTTGCACAGTCTATGGGTATGGATGAATGTACGGCTGACATGGAGACAGGGTGTAGGTACATGGATACAGGGTGTGGGGACATGGATACAGGGTATGTGGACATGGATACAGGGTATGTGGACATGGATACAGGGTGTAGGGACATAGATACAGGTGTAGGGACATAGATACAGGGTGTAGGAACATGGATACAGGGTGTGGTGGACATGGATACAGGGTGTGGTGGACATGGATACAGGTGTAGGGACATGCATACAGGGTGTGATGGACATGGATACAGGGTGTGGGGACATGGATACAGGGTGTGGGGACATGGATACAGGGTGTGTGTGGACATGGATACAGGGTGTGGGGAC
Source organism: Conus betulinus (assembly GCA_016801955.1). Lineage (NCBI taxonomy): Eukaryota > Metazoa > Mollusca > Gastropoda > Neogastropoda > Conidae > Conus > Conus betulinus. Next base: position 10,180 of record JADBJO010028346.1, read on the forward strand.
ATGGATACAGGTGTGGGGACATGGATACAGGTGTGGGGACATGGATACAGGGTGTGGGGACATGGATACAGGTGTAGGGACATGGATACAGGGTGTGGGGACATGGATACAGGTGTAGGGACATGGATACAGGTGGGACATGGATACAGGTGTAGGGGACATGGATACAGGTGTGGGGACATGGATACAGGGTGGGGGACATGGATACAGGGTGTAGGGACATGGATACAGGTGTAGGGACATGGATACAGGGTGTGGGACATGGATACAGGGGTATGTGGACATGGATACAGGTGTAGGGACATGGATACAGGGTGTGGGGACATGGATACAGGGTGTGGGGACATGGATACAGGGTGTAGGGACATGGATACAGTGTGGGGACATGGATACAGGTGTGGGACATGGATACAGGTGTAGGGACATGGATACAGTGTGGGGACATGGATACAGGTGTGGGGACATGGATACAGGTGTAGGGACATGGATACAGTGTGGGGACATGGATACAGGTGTAGGGACAGACATGGATACAGGTGTAGGGACATGGATACAGGGTGTGGGGACATGGATACAGGTGTAGGGACAGACATGGATACAGGTGTAGGGACATGGATACAGGTGTAGGGACAGACATGGATACAGGTGTAGGAACATGGATACAGGGTATGTGGACATGGATACAGGGTGTAGGACATGGATACAGGTGTGGGGACATGGATACAGGGTATGGTGGACATGGATACAGGGTGTGGTGGACATGGATACAGGGTATGGTGGACATGGATACAGGGTATGGTGGATACAGGGTATGGTGGACATGGATACAGGGTGTGGTGGACATGGATACAGGGTATGGTGGACATGGATACAGGGTATGGTGGACATGGATACAGGATATGTGGACATGGATACAGGGTATGGTTGACAAGGATACAGGGTATGTGGACATGGATACAGTGTGTGGTGTGGTGGACATGGATACAGGGTATGGTGGACAAGGATACAGGACATGTGGACATGGATACAGGGTATGGTGGACATAGATACAGGGTATGGACATAGATACAGGGTATGGTGGACATGAATACAAGGTATGGTGGACCTGGATACAGGGTATGTGGACATGGATACAGGGTATGGTGGACCTGGATACAGGGTATGTGGACATGGATACAGGGTATGTGGACATGGATACAGGGTATGGTGGAAATGGATACAGGGTATGTGGACATGGATACAGGGTATGGTGGACATGGATACAGGGTATGTGGACATAGATACAGGGTATGGTGGACATGGATACAGGGTATGTGGACATGATACAGGGTATGGTGGACATGGATACAGGGTATGTGGACATGGATACAGGGTATGGTGGACATGGATACAGGGTATGGTGGACCTGGATACAAGGTATGGTGGACATGGATACTGGGTATGGTGAAAATACATACAGGGTATGGTGATCATGGATACAGGGTATGGTGATCATGGATACAGGGTATGGTGTACATGGATACAGGGTATGGTGGACATGGATACAGGGTATGGCGGACATGGATACAGGTATGGCGGACATGGATACAGGGTATGGTGGACATAGATCTAGAGTATGGTGGACATAGATACAGGGCATGGTGGACATGGATACAGGGTGTAGTGGACATGGATACAGGGTATGGCGGACATAGATACAGGGTATGGCGGACATGGATACAGGGTATGGCGGACATGGATACAGGGTATAGCGGACATGGATACAGGGTGTACTGGACATGGATACAGGGTATGGCGGACATAGATACAGGGTATGGCGGACATGGATACAGGGTATAGCGGACATGGATACAGGGTATGACGGATATAGATACTGGGTGTGGCGGACACAGATACAGGGTATGGTGGACATGGATACAGGGTATGGTGGACATAGATACAGGGTATTGTGGACACAGATACAAGGTATGGTGGACATGGATACAGGGTATGGTGGACCTAGATACAGGGTATGGTGGACATGGATACAGGGTATGGCGGACACGGATACAGGGTATGGTGGACATGGATACAGGGGATGGTGGGCATAGATACAGGGGATGGTGGACATAGATACAGGGTATGGTGGACATGGATACAGGGTATGGTGGACATGGATACAGGGTATGGCGGACACAGATACAGGGTATGGTGGACTTAAATACAGGATATGGTGCATATGGATACGGGAAAATGCAGGCATGGATACAGGGTGTAGTGGACATGGAAACAAGGTATGGTAGACATGGATAGACGGTGTGGCTGATATAGATATATTGTGGCTGACATGGATACAGTGTGGCTGACATGGATACAGTGTGGCTGACATGGATACAGTGTGGATACAGTGTGGCTGACATAGATACAGTGTGGCTGACATGGATACAGTGTGGCTGACATAGGTACAGTGTGGCTGACATAGATACAGGGTATGATGGCCATGAATACAGAGTATGACAGACATAGAGAGTGTGTAGCAGACATAAACATAGGATGTTACGGTCATGTGTACACGCTGTAGCGGAGGGTAGGAGACGTGGATACAGAGTGTGATGGACATTGAACATGGATAGGGGGTAATGGGTAAGGTGAACATGGATGGGGGGTAAGGTGAACATGGATAGGGGGTAAGGTGAACATGGATAGGGGGTAAGGTGAACATGGATAATGGGTAAAGTGAACATGGATAGGGGGTAAGGTGAACATGGATAGGGGGGCAATGGGTAAGGTGAACATGGATAGGGGGTAAGGTGAACATGGATAGGGGGTAAGGTGAACATGGATGGGGGGTAAGGTGAACATGGATAGGAGTAAGGTGAACATGGATAGGGGGTAAGGTGAACATGGATAGGGGGTAAGGTGAACATGGATAGGGGGTAAGGTGAACATTGAAAGGGGGGGGTAAGGTGAACATGGATAGGAGTAAGGTGAACAGGGATAGGGGGTAAGGTGAACATGGATAGGGGGCAATGGGTAAGGTGAACATGGATAGGGGGTAAGGTGAACATGGATAGGGGGTAAGGTGAACATGGATAGGCGGCAGTGGGTAAGGTGAACATGGATAGCAGTAAGGCGAACATGGATAGGGGGTAAAGTGAACATGGATGGGGGGTAAGGCGAACATGGATAGGGGGTAAGGTGAACATGGATAGGGGGTAAGGCGAACATGGATAGGGGGTAAGGTGAACATTGAAAGGGGGTAAGGCGAACATGGATAGGGGGGTAAGGTGAACATGGATAGGGGATAAAGTGAACATGGATAGGGGGTAAGGTGAACATGGATAGGGGGTAAAGTGAACATGGATAGGGGGTAAGGCGAACATGGATAGGGGGTAAGGTCAACATGGATAGGGGGTAAGTGAACATGGATAGGGGGTAAGGCGAACGTGGATAGGGGGTAAGGCGAACATGGATAGGGGGTAAGGTCAACATGGATAGGGGGTAAGGTGAACATGGATAGGGGGTAAGGCGAACATGGATAGGGGGTAAGGTGAACATGGATAGGGGGTAAGGCGAACATGGATAGGGGGTAAGATCACATGGATAGGGGGTAAGGCGAACATGGATAGGGGGTAAAGTGAACATGGATAGGGGGTAAGGTGAACATGGATAGGGGGGTAAGGCGAACATGGATAGGGGGTAAGGTGAACATGGATAGGGGGTAAAGTGAACATTGATAGGGGGTAAGGTGAACATGGAGGGGGGTAAGGTGAACATGGATAGGGGGTAAAGTGAACATGGATAGGGGTAAGGTGAACATGGATAGGGGGTAAGGTGAACATGGGAAAGGGGTAAGGTGAACATGGATAGGGGGCAATGGGTAAGGTGAACATGGATAGGGGGTAAGGTGAACATGGATAGGGGGTAAGGTCAACATGGATAGGGGGTAAGGTCAACATGGATAGGGGGTAAGGTGAACATGGATAGGGGGTAAGGCGAACATGGATAGGGGGTAAGGTGAACATTGAAAGGGGGTAAGGTGAACATGGATAGGGGGTAAGGCGAACACGGATGGGGGGTAAGGCGAACACGGATGGGGGGTAAGGTCAACATGGCTGGGGGGCAAGGTCAACATGGATAGGGGGTAAGGTGAACATGGATAGGGGGTAAGGTGAACATGGATAGGGGGTAAGGTGAACATGGATAGGGGGTAAAGTGAACATGGATAGGGGGCAATGGGTAAGGTGAACATGGATAGGGGGTAAGGTGAACATGGATAGGGGTAAAGTGAACATGGATAGGGGGTAAGGTGAACATGGATAGGGGGTAAGGTGAACATGGATAATGGGTAAAGTGAACATGGATAGGGGGTAAGGTGAACATGGATAGGGGGTAAGGTGAACATGGATAATGGGTAAAGTGAACATGGATAGGGGGTAAGGTGAACATGGATAGGGGATAAGGTGAACATGGATAGGGGGTAAGGTGAACATGGATAATGGGTAAGGTGAACATGGATACGGGGTAAGAGGAACATGGATAGGGGGCAATGGGTAAGGTGAACATGGATAGGGGATAAGGTGAACATGGATAGGGGGTAAGGTGAACATGGATAATGGGTAAGGTCAACATGGATAGGGATAAGGTCAACATGGATAGGGGGTAAGGTGAACATGGATAGGGGGTAAGGTGAATATGGATAGGGGGTAAGGTCAACATGGATAGGGGGTAAGGTCAACATGGATAGGGGATAAGGTCAACATGGATAGGGGGTAAGGAAAACATGGATAAGGGTAAGGCGAACATGCACAGAAGGTAAGGCGAACATGGATAAAAGGTAAGCGAACATGGTTAGAGGTTAAGGTAAGCATGGATATGGGGGTAAGACGAACGTGGATAAAGGGAAAGGCGAGCAAGGTTAAAGGGTAAGGCGAACATGGATAAAGGGCAAGGGGAACATGGGTAAGGGGTAAAGTAAGTAAGGATAAAGGGTAAGGCGAGCAAGGATAAAGGGCAAGGCGAGCAAGGATAAAGGGCAAGGCGAGCAAGGATAGAGGGCGAACGTGTATACAGGGAATGGTGTATAGGGTTTTAAGGGTACAGTGACCATGAATACAGGGTAAGTGGAGGGGATACATTGTATAGCGGACATAGATAAACAATATGGCAGAGAGAGATGCAGTGGATGGCGGACATGGGTGCAAGGTATGGCGGACATAGGTACAAGTATGCCGGACATGGGTACTAAGTATGGCGGACATGGGTACTAAGTATGGCGGACATGGGTACTAAGTATGGCGGACATGGATACAAGGTATGGCGGACATGGATACAAGGTATGGCGGACATGGGTACAAGGTATGGCGGACATAGGTACAGGTATGGCGGACATGGGTACAGGTATGGCGGACATGGGTACAAGGTATGGCGGACAGAGGTACAAGGTATGGCGGGCATGGGTACAAGGTATGGCGGGCATGGGTACAAGGTATGGCGGACTTGGGTACAAGTATGGGGTACATGGGAACAAGGTATGGTGGACTTGGGTACAAAGTATGGCGGACATGAGTACAAGTATGGCGGACATGGGTACAAGGTATGGTGGACATAGGTACAAGGTATGGCGGACATGGGTACAAGGTATGGCGGACATGGGTACAAGGTATGGCGGACATGGGTACATGGTATGGCGGACATAATTAAAGGGTATGGCAGACGTGACCAGCCGCCGTGACGAAGTGGTTAGCGTCGCGGACTCCCGGCTGGGAGGTCGTGGGTTCGAATCCCATCAGAGTCATGTGGGTTTTTTTCTGCCCCGACCGGCTCCTACCCAGAGTTGAGTTTTTGCTACGGGCTCAGTTGGGAAGACTGGGACCACACAGTCAAGGTTCATCCACTCAATGGATGCGTTTCTGAGAGTGTTGCTCAAATTTCATGACCAACACTGCAGGTGCCTGTATCTCTCGGGCCTGGTTGACGCCGGGATATATATGAAAGGAAGTGTAGAGTACAGCCCTGTCATGTATTCTCAGACCGAAATGGAAATGCGTAGCATCATCTTAATCATCCTCATTCTCATCGATCAGCATACAAAACAATGTCTCAAATTCTGTGGCACTTCATGCCCCGCCTTCACGGTGTACTCAATGTTAGATGTCCTCTCCATGTCTGTGGCCTTGATTTGGTTCCGTCATGGTCACCGGTATCGGCGAGTCCATGGGGGCTGTCGTTGGACGGACGTCGTGGCGCCCTCCGGAGGGAGGGCTCACTCACGCCGGCTACGCGACTAAGCAGTTATTGTTGTCAGTAGGGGACTTAGTAGGTAGTGTCCTGCGCATGTTAGATCAGAACAGGGTATGGTGGACATGGATACAGGGTATGACGGACATGGATACAGGGTATAGTGGACATAGATACAGGGTATGGTGGACATAGATACAGGGTATGGTGGACATAGATACAGGGTATGGTGGACGCAGATACAGGGTATGGTTGACATGGATACTGGGTATGGTTGACATGGATACTGGGTATGGTTGACATGGATACAGGGTATGGTTGACATGGATACTGGGTATGGTTGACATGGATACAGGGGATGGACATGGATACAGGGTATGATGGACATGGATACAGGGTATGGTGGACATGGATACAGGGTATGGTGGACATGGATACAGGGTATAGTGGACATAGATACAGGGTATGGTGGACATAGATACAGGTATGGTGGACATAGATACAGGGTATGGTGGACGCAGATACAGGGTATGGTTGACATGGATACTGGGTATGGTTGACATGGATACTGGGTATGGTTGACATGGATACAGGGTATGGTTTGACATGGATACTGGGGATGGTTGACATGGATACAGGGGATGGACATGGATACAGGGTATGATGGACATGGATACAGGGTATGGTGGACATGGATACTGGGTATGGTTGACATGGATACAGGGTATGGTGGACGCAGATACAGGGTATGGTGGACGCAGATACAGGGTATGGTGGACATGGATACAGGGTATGGTGGACATGGATACAGGGTATGGCGGACATGGATACAGGGTATGGCGGACATGGATACAGGGTATGGCGGACATGGATACAGGGTATGGTTGACATGGAGACAGGGTATGGTGGACATGGAGACAGGGTATGGTTGACATGGATACAGGGTATGGCGGACATGGATACAGGGTATGGCGGACATGGATACAGGGTATAGTGGACATGGAGACAGGGTATGGTTGACATGGATACAGGGTATGGCGGACATGGATACAGGGTATGGCGGACATGGATACAGGGTATAGTGGACATGGATACAGGGTATGGTTGACATGGATACAGGGTATGGTGGACATGGAGACAGGGTATGGTTGACATGGAGACAGGGTATGGTTGACATGGATACAGGGTATGGTGGACATGGAGACAGGGTATGGTTGACATGGAGACAGGGTATGGTAGACATGGAGAGGGTATGGTTGACATGGAGACAGGGTATGGTAGACATGGAGACAGGGTATGGTGGACATGGAGACAGGGTATGGTGGACATGGAGACAGGGTATGGTTGACATGGATACAGGGTATGGTGGACATGGAGACAGGGTATGGTTGACATGGAGACAGGGTATGGTGGACATGGATACTGGGTATGGTGGACATGGACACTGGGTATGGTGGACCTGGATACACAGGGTATGGCGGACATGGATACTGGGTATGGTGGACATGGATGCAGTAGGTGGCGGGATCGGGGGTACAGCGGACGTAAATACAGGGCAGGTCGAACATGGGTACAGGGAATGGCGGACATAAATACAGGGTGTAACGGACATGGAATTGGATAAAGCGATTGGTGGACATGGATACAGGATACTAGGTGATGTGGACATGGATAGAGGTGGTGGTGGACATGGATAGAGGTGGTAGTGGACATGGATAGATGAATGGTGGTGGACATGGGATAGGGAGATGGGATGGTGGTGGACATGGATAGAGGAGATGGTGATGGACATGGATAGAGGTGGTGGTGGACATGGATAGAGTGGTGGTGGTGGACATGGATAGAGGTGGTGGTGGACATGGATAGGTGGTGGTGGACATGGATAGAGGAGATGGTGATGGACATGGATAGAGGTGGTGGTGGACATGGATAGAGGAGATATGGTGGGACATGGATACAGGTGGTGGTGGACATGGATAGAGGTGGTGGTGGACATGGATAGAGGTGGTGGTGGACATGGATACATGCAATGATGGGCATGAAATGCAGGGTGTGGTGGACAAGGACACAGAGTACGGCCGTCACGGATCAGGGGTATTGCGGACAGGGATAGGTATGGGGGGTCTCCATGGACAGAGTCCAACACATTATGAACATAGACACAGGGAATGTGGGGCATAGATTTCAGGGTGTGACATGGACACAGGGAATGTGGGGCATAGATTTCAGGGTGTGACATGGATACAGGGAATGTGGGGCATAGATTTCAGGGTGTGACATGGACACAGGGAATGTGGGGCATAGATTTCAGGGTGTGATATGGACACAGGGAATGTGGGGCATAGATTTCAGGGTGTGTGATATGGACACAGGGAACGTTGGGCATAGATTTCAGGGGGTGTGACATGGACACAGGGAATGTTGGGCATAGATTTCAGGGTGTGATATGGACACAGGGAATGTGGGGCATAGATTTCAGGGTGTGATATGGGCACAGGAATGTTGGGCATAGATTTCAGGGTATCACATGGACACAGGGAATGTTGGGCATAGATTTCAGGGTGTGATATGGGCACAGGGAATGTGGGGCATAGATTTCAGGGTGTGATATGGGGCACAGGGAATGTTGGGCATAGATTTCAGGGTATCACATGGACACAGGAATGAATGTGGGCATAGATTTCAGGGGGTGTGACATGGCATACAGGGAATGTTGGGCATAGATTTCAGGGTGTGACATGGGCACAGGGAATGTTGGGCATAGATTTCAGGGTGTGACATGGGCACAGGGAATGTTGGGCATAGATTTCAGGGTGTGACATGGCACAGGGAATGTTGGGCATAGATTTCAGGGTGTGACATGGCACAGGGGAATGTTGGGCATAGATTTCAGGGTGTGACATGGACACAGGGAATGTTGGGCATAGATTTCAGGGTGTGACATGGACACAGGGAAAGCTGGGCATAGATTTCAGGGTGTGTGACATGGATAGAGGGAATGTTGGGCATAGATTTCAGGGTGTGACATGGACATAGGGAAAAATGGGCATAGATTTCAGGGTGTGACATGGATAGAGGGAATGTTGGGCATAGATTTCAGGGTGTGACATGGATAGAGGGAATGTTTGGGCATAGATTTCAGGGTGTGACATGGGCACAGGGAATGTTGGGCATAGATTTCAAGGGGTGACATGGACACAGGGAATGTTGGGCATAGATTTCAAGGGTGACATGGACAGGGAATGTTGGGCATAGATTTTCAGGGTGTGACATGGGCACAGGGAATGTTGGGCATAGATTTCAGGGTGTGACATGGATAGAGGGAATGTTGGGCATAGATTTCAGGGTGTGACTAGAGGGAATGTTGGGCATAGATTTCAGGGTGTGACATAGAGGGAATGTTGGGCATAGATTTCAGGGTATCACATGGACATAGGGAATATTGGGCATAGATTTCAGGGTGTGACATGGATAGAGGGAATGTTGGGCATAGATTTCAGGGTGTGACATGGGCACAGGGAATGTTGGGCATAGATTTCAGGTATCACATGGGACACAGGGAATGTTGGGCATAGATTTCAGGGTGTGGCATGGACACAGGGAATGTTGGGCATAGATTTCAGGGTATGACATGGACACAGGGAATGTTGGGCATAGATTTCAGGATGTGACATGGACACAGGGAATGTTGGGCATAGATTTCAGGGTGTGACATGGATAGAGGGAATGTTGGGCATAGATTCAGGGTGTGACAAGTTGCAGGGCGTGTGACATGACACAGGATGTGACCAAGATACAGGACATGGTGGACGATACAGGGTATGATGTGAAGGGTATTTGTC
>JADBJO010028347.1:0-20239 GCA_016801955.1 Conus betulinus
ATTCCCTGTTTGAAGTTGATGTGTACTTTTTGGGACTCTACTCGATCGATTTCACTGCTTTTGGTGACATGTATCACAAAAAAAAACACACGCACACACACACAACTACACAATACACACTACCCACACACCACCCACACATAAGTATCTGATAGATATATATAATATCTCTGTAATTCGCTTACATCAAAGTGCACTATCAATCTTATACTGTCACAATAATGATGACTGGATCGCTTCTAAACTTTTACTGCCCTAGCAGCAGTTTCCTTGCGATAGAGTTTTGGCGAAGGAGGTTGTCTTTTATAAAAGTACAAATATCTTATTTTGGCGGGGTTATTGATTTTGTTGAATACCATTTTGGATCCCTTCATCACAGCTGTTGTCTCGTATGATCGGGTGACTATTGACGATTTTGACGGTTTTTTTTTCTCTTAGGGCCATGTTTAGGGTTGCGTCGTCCACACACGTCTTAAATAAATCTCTGATAATGAATTTCTTCCTAGCATCATTCATACCCCACAGAGCTCGTACTTTCAGAAGACGCTTCCGAAATTATGGATGCTTGGGAGTGATGTTATGGGAACATCCTGAATGTGTTGTTTTAAAAAAAAAAAGCTAAAAATTCCCGCGTTACAGAAGCTTACCCACGCGCCGTTTTTGTCTGTTTGTTTCACCTAGGACTGAGTCCTGATCGTTCATATTGTAAAAAAATATAAGTTCTAGAAAATGCGCGTGAGTGCCCGCATATATATATATATATATATATATATATATATTATATATATAATGTGTGTTGGTGTGTGTGTGTGTGTGTGTGTGTGTGTGTGTGGGTGTGTGTGTGTGGATGTGGTGTGTGTATCTTTCCATCCTGTACAGCGTTTCTCTCAAATCGCGGAAAGAATGTGACGCGTGCAGAGTGGACCAATGGATGCATCATTTCAGATTCTAACACGCACTTACGTTTTTGCCTTGTTTCATGGTCAAGCTGTCAAGGTCTATACACTAACCTCTTGACCTTGGCACTGGCTCAAGGTAAACACTTTAAAAAACAAAAAAGAAACTGTTTCCGTGTTTGTGTTGTAGCTCAAGAGTTCTTGGGACTGAGCGGGTGACACTGTTTCAGTCCCTCTGCTTCTGTTTCAAGAATCATATGACTGAATGGATTGAACTGTTTTGAGCCATTTCTGTCCGTAACGCTAGAATAAATAATTCATTGAGAATGCGGGAGTGTTTCATGCTTACTCGGCCGCGCGCGCGCGCGCGCGCAAACACACACACACACACACACACACACCACACACACACACACACACACCCACACACACATACACACACACACACACACACACACACAAACACATCACACACACAACCAATCACACACTCACCACAGCCGCACACACACACAGCACAGGACGCATGCGCAATACACGCACGTACAGACGGACAGACAGACACACATACACACGTACACACAGAACACATACATGCCGCGAACGCGCGCGCGCGCGCGCCGCGCGCGCGCGCACACACACACACAACACACACACAACACACCCACACACACGCCACACATACTCACACACACCAAACACACATACACACACACTCACAGCACACACGCATTCACATACTCACCACACACACACACACACACACCGCATTCACACACTTCGACACGGACACATGCGCATACACGCACGTATAGGACAGAACACACACACACACACACACACACACCACACACACACACACACACACACATGCGCGCGCCGCGCGCGCGCGCGCGCACGTGCGCCTACACACACACGACACCTCTTAAAACCAATTAACAGAACGTGGCATTTTTTTAACGTAAGCGCCTCCGTGACTCTAGCGTCACTTATACCTGATTGGAACCGTTCTACCATTCGTGCCTGTCACTCCAGAATCGTTGACCGACCACACGAAGCTGCTTTTAGCGTTTGTGCGAGTCGCTCTAGAATCATCACTGAGTGGATTTGTTCCAGTATTTTGTGCCCGTAAAACCTACAATCATTTGACTGGGCTGGGTGTCTGGAACTGTTCCAACAACATCGCTTTTGAAACTCTAGAAATCATTTGACTGGGTGGATGGGTACTGTTTGGTATTTGTGCAACGTCAGTCTTGAATTATTTCGCTGAGAGGATGGAACTAGTTTTGTATTTGCGCACTTACATTTTCAATCACTTTGACTGAGTGGACGAAAAACCATTTTAGTATTTGTGTATATAATCTTGAATCATTCGATTGAGTGGACGAAACTTCTCATGGATACCAGCTTTTTCTGAGGACACCCTATGCTTAAACGGAAACAAGCAATCACAATCAACACACACACACACCACACACAAAACACACACACACAAACCACACACACACACACACACACATCCCACACACACACACACCACACACACAACACACACACACACACACACACACACACCACACACAACACACACACACACCACACAACACACACACACACACACACCACACACATACACACACACACACACACACACACACCACACACACACACACACACCCACACACACACACACACACAATCCAGTCAGGTTTGCTAGAATTTTTGTCCCCTGTGCAGAACTGACAGACCATAGTCTGATCAAACATTCAGAAGCGGTCTCCAGAGTTTCCACAGATTCTACACAAGTGGCTCCATTCAAAGCTCAGCTTCCTCAAACATGTAGAGCACTTGAAACAGTATCTTCGTCTTTCTGTCTTTTGGATTCCCTTTCACAAATTGAAGGCGTTCACCCTTTTCCTGTTGGTTTTCTTCGCTGTTGCAATTTTATCAAGTGGAAACGAAAAAATAAATATATATAATATAACAGGAATTTGCGAAGTATATCGCAAAATCTAGCACCTTTCGCAAAAAGAAGATCACCGGCCCGAATAAGATAATCACTTGCTTAAAGGTACCTTGGCTGAGCGCGCGCATGTGTGTTCGTGTGGATGGGTGGGTGTTTGACTCGTTGATCTTTTTGTTGTAACAGTTGTATGGATTGGAGTGTTTGTAACATCAGAAGGGAAGCTTTTTTGCATTTGTTTTTTCCTTTTTTCGGTCGCTGTTGTGTGCCGCTGTTGCTAGAAATTACTGATGATAACCCCTACTAACAGGACTTTCTGTCTAATGGCAATGAATTGTGTCATTGTCAGTGTCCATTCGCTGTCTGTCTGTCTCCTTATCAAAGGTTGTATATGACTGTTTCACCACACGTCACAGCTGACAGTGTCACGTACGAAGTGCATGCACGGTGGATTGCTCGCGATCATAGCCCGCGTGCAGGCAGTAGAGCTGAACTCGCTGAACAGAGCACAGAAACGAAGCTTGCACGCACGCATGCTAATCGTAGAGGGCGGCCCAGCCAACTGAACATTTCTCCTGTAGTTTTAGTTGCATGTGCAAAACAGGGACGCAAAGGCGAAAAGAGGGAGAGGGAGGCGAGTTGTCGGCCCTTCCCTCTCTACGTCTTTGACTTCCTCTGGAGGTCTGGCAGATGGACATGGCAGGTGCTGTTGTAAGGGGACACAACTCTTTAGGCTTACTTAAAAGGTGGCATCAAGTAAAACGTACAGCGATTATGCGGAAACTCGTAAATTTAGTGCTGGTTCGGTGGGGAGGGTGCTGAGGAGGGGAGGAAATGCATGGTGGAAAAAAAAGCAAACGGTCATGATTTTGTATCTAACATAAACCCAAGAGAAGAGTAGAGAGATCTGTGACACTTCATGCGTCACTGTTTAGAGATATCTCGCAGACTTTTTGTTTTTAATAATAATATATCAAAGTAAGGCTTTCTAAACGATTTTTTTTTCTGTTTCGTCGTCTGTCCCCCTCATTGTGGCATCTGCTGCCATGCCACTCATTCTCAACCCCCGTCCACAAAACTACAGCCTGATCCCGTCCCGCCAACAGCCCGGCACCGGCAATCGTAACAGGGAGCAGTCAATGTCAAGTCGTCATGAGGCAACCCACCAGAGGAACTCTGCACTGCTGCCGAGTCACTTCGGTGGTGTTCAGTGGTGCCTGTTCTGAGTCAGACCACATGCAAGACACCACCTACTAAGCCTTCTAAGCCCCTTTCAGATGACAGTTATTCTAAGCCGCGGAGCCGGCATGCTTGTAAGATTTCCCTTCGGAGGGTGCCCACCACGTCCGTCCAACGACAGTCCCCATGAGTTTGCCGATATCAGGTGACCCTTACCGAACCAAACAGTGGTATAAGACGTGGAGAGGGAATCGAAACTGAGGTCCACATGAGAACGGGGCATGAAGTAGCCACAGATTTGAGACGAATTGATTTGTTTTTTTTTTTTCCACGCTAATCGATGAAAGTAGAGACTGATGATGATGAAGATGAGACAAACGGATTTCCTTTCTGGCCTGAGACTGCATGACAGGACTGTAATCTACGTTCACTTTCGTAACTTATCCCGCCGTCAACCAGGCCATGGGAATTACAGACCTGCAGCGTCGGGCCAGGAAATATGCGCAGAGGCGCATCCATTAAGTGGATAAAACTCGACTGTATGGTGGTCCCAGTCTTCCTCTAACTGAGCCCGTAACAAACTCCACGCTGGACCCGGTCGGGCAGAAAAATCCCAAAGAGAAATGGCGCCGATGGAATCGAACCCGCAAGCAATCCGAGTCGGAAGTTCGCGACGCTAACCACTTCGCAGCGGCGGCTGGTAAGAATGTCTGTCCTCTCTCTCATTTCTATTTACATGAACGTTAAGACGCAATGGAACCTCAATACTGTGTAACCAGTCGGTTGGCACCTGATGCCTCAGAGTGATCCTGGGGACTTTAAGCAGGAGGTAACATCCCTTCCAGCGTGGAAAACCGGGGCGGCGTCCATGTCGTAATCCAGCATAATCTTCAGGCGGTGCATGGATTGGCTGGATCACGGCAACGGCTTCTCCATCGACGCAATGTCAACCTGTGGACGCTTTGTGGCATCGAAAGCCCCAGAATTTGTTTTCTCCTACCAAAACAGTATTTTTCTTAAAAAAAAAGAAAAAAAAAAAAACAAACAAAAAAAACACCCAGCGGACGACGACGACGACAACACAACAACAACACACAGAAAAAAAGAAATGGGAAAAAGCGTGGTAGTGTTTTTAAGCAAAAACATTGATTATTCTCTTATGTTGTTCGTATGTACACACACATTTCTTGCCGTTTGGACTGAAGTCCCACAATCAAACATGGTCACTATGAAAACAGATAATGTGATTCACGGAAACCAGTTGGGCATAGTTCAACGATTTCAATGGGGGGACTGAAAGATCGCACAATTACATACAAACATTTGGGACTGTATTACACCCCCGTCTCTGTGATGTCGATGATCCCGATCTTTGTGGTGATCGTGTCATCTTTCCCCCTGGATTCGCGTCGAAAAAGGATTGCTCAATTATACTCAACTGTGTCATTTTGTGTACAGGTGAGTAACCATAGAAAAGGTCTCCTGTACTGGAAATCAATTTGTTGCTAGCTGACAAGCTTTTTCCGTAATATTTTCACTCTTAATGAGTCAGAACACACTTTTATCCGGTTCAGCTGTAGCAGTCAAGCTCAGTGTTTTAAGATGTGTGTGAAGTTTGGGGAAAAGGAGATGACTTAGATCGATTTTTAACGGACTATGCAAAACAGCAGTCCTATGTTCAGTAAGTCTAATGATCTTATCTAAGTGGAGCACAGTGTTTTTGCAGGGTATGAGAAATGTGTTGTCAAGCGGAAAGATCGTTTCTAATTTCCATTGAGACAACGATCTTTACCGTTGCAACACAGCGATCTATCCGAACAAAATCATGGATCGTCGAGTTAAGTATGAACGAAACGACGATCTACGAACGCGAATTAACAGTTTGTTGATTCAGAGGAGCTCGAAGTCCTTTGCTGACTTTTCAGTTTTACATTAGACACACCTCGATCCCCAACAGTGCGTGTCCTTTTTCTGTCAGAAACTTCAACATACGGTTGTGAGCCATACGGAGGGTTCGAATCCATCAGAAGTCATGTGGGTTTTTTCTGCCCCGACCGGCTCCTACCCAGAGTTGAGTTTGCTGCGGCTCAGTTGGGAAGACTGGGACCACACAGTCGAGTTTCATCCACTTAATGGATGCGTTTCTGAGAGTGTTGCTCAAATTTCCTGACCAACACTGCAGGTGCCTGTATCTCTCGGGCCTGGTTGACGCCGGGATATATTATGAAAGGAAGCGTAGAGTACAGCCCTGTCATGTAGTCTCAGACCGAAATGGAAATCCGTAGCATCATCTTAATCATCCTCATTCTCATCGATCATCAGCAAAAAAAAATGTCTCAAATTCTGTGGCCCTTCATGCCCTGCTCTCATGGTGACCCTCAATTTCGATGTCCTCTCCACGTCTGTGGCCTTGGTTTGGTTCCGTTGGGGTCACCGGTATCGGCGAGTCCATGGGGGCTGTCGTTGGACGGACGTGGTGGCGCCCTCCGGAGGGAGAGCTCACTCACGCCGGCTCCGCGACTAAGCAATTATTGTCGTCAGTAGGGGCTTAGTAGGTGGTGTCCTGCGTATGTTAGATCAGAACAGGCACCACTGAACTCCACTGAAGTGACTCGGCGGCAGTGCAGACTTTTGACCTCACGTACGTCATCCTAACTTCATTTTGTGGTGATTGCATTGCAGATGCGATCACTGTCAAAGCAACTGTTTATCAAATATTACGTGAAAAGACTACAGAACATTGTCTGATGCACTGCATTCACTGCGATGACTATACACTGCTGTCCACTGCGATGACTATACACTGCTGTCCACTGCGAGACTATACACCTGCTGTCCACTGCGATGACTATACACTGCTGTCCACTGCGATGACTATACCTGCTGTCCACTGCTGTGACCATACACTGCTGTTCCATGCTGATGACTATACACTGCGTCCACTGCGATACTATACACTGCTGTCCACTGCGATGACTATACACTGCTGTCCACTGCGATGACTATACACTGCTGCTGTCCACTGCTATGAACTATAACACTGCTGTCCACTGCTGTGCTATGCACTGCTGTCCACTGCTATGACTATACACAGCTGTCCACTGCTATGACTATGCACTGCTGTCCACTGCTATGACCTATACACTGCTGTCCACTGCTATGACTATACCTGCTGTCCACTGCGATGACTATGCACTGGCTGTCCACTGCTTATGACTATACACTGTTGTCCACTGCTATGACCTATACACTGCTGTCCACTGCTATGACTATACACTGTTGTCCACTGCTATGACCACCTGCTTTCCGTGTGTCCACCTTCTGTGTTCATGTGTCCAATTTCTGAAGTGTAACCTGGCTGAATAGTCAATGAAACGAGTGTTCAGTCACCAAGGGAACCTGTCTTCTAGATATTTCAAATTATCCCCAGGGAAGCCAGCTTTCAGGGTTCCACTGGCAGATGTGCTTGAATCATGTACAATGAATCAAGCGCCATTGCAGACATGCCTGAAGTCATTCCGATCGAAGTCAACTTTCAGGCAACCACTAGCAGACATGCCTGAACGTCATTCGATCGAAGTCAGCTTTCCAGGCTATCACAAGCAGACATGCTGAAGTCATTCCGATCGAAGTAGCTTTCAGGCATCACCAAGCAGACATGCCTGAAGTCATTCCGATGGAAGTCAACTTTCAGGCATCACAAGCAGACATGCCTGAAGTCATGATTCCGATCGAAAAGTCAACTTTCAGGTACCACTGGCCGACATACAATAAGGTTACTACATTAAAAGGTTGTTATGCTCTGCATAGATGCGGGATTGTCTTCAGTTGTGGCAAGCTCCTAGCATAACGTATCAGTCTCCAAAATCCCCCGAAGTCGTAGTGTGGTTGCCACGACGTGGCGGGGTCATAAAAAAACGGTAAACACACGTAATGTTCTCACCCCAGCTGATGTATTTGTACCATAGTGTTTTCAAGTCACCACACCATCGGCTGTTCGTATATACCTGGAGTCTTTTAGTCAGGGTGCGACAACAACAACACAACAACAACATCCCAATCGCAAGTCAGCTTTCAGGTATTCTGGCAGACATGCTTGAAGCTGTTCGATCGAAAGTCAGCTTTCCGGTATTACTGGCAGGCATGCTTGGAGGCCTATTCGAATCGAAGTCAGCTTTCAGGTATTACTGGCAGCATGCTTGAAGCTATTCGAATCGAAGTCAGTTTCAGGTACAACCACTGGTAAATACTATGCTCAGGGTCATTTCCAGTGAATCAACCACCAAGTAGCAGACATCCTGAAGTCAGTTCCATCAGTAGATCTGCCTTAGAGTCATCACCAAAGAAATCAAAAATTTGCGGACAGACACTACTGAAATTCTTCCATATTTCAGGTATTCCAGGCTCGGGCAGGTGAGTTATAAGTCTGAAGTCATCCTCCGATGAAGCAGGCACCTCTTGCAAAGATACTTGCAGTTGTTTTTCCAACAAAGCCAGCCCTCAGATACTTCTGGTAGATGAGCTTAGTAGATTGATTCAATGAGAAAGTCCTATTGACAGATCAAGCCTGCAATATAAAAACTTAAATAACCCGAATTTTACTCCACATTCAATTTCATATGTTTAAAAATGGCCATTGAAGATCAGTAAAATGCCAAGAAAAATGACCCTACCCCCCCCCCCCCCCCCCCCCCCCCAACAACACACCACACACCCACACTTAAAGAAACGTAATATCTGTATGCTTTTTACATTTTTAATGTGATACAGATGAATGTGTTGTGTAGTAGGGCCTGAGTCAAGTTTCAAATAAGATTTCATTTAAAAATGTTATTTGTGTCATTCCCCTGGTGATGGCCTGACAGTCAGTGACTCTCTCTCTCTCTCTCTCTCTCTCTCTCTCTCTCTCTCTCTCTCTCTCTCTCTGTGCGTGCGTGCGTGTGTGGTGTGTGTGTGTGGTGTGTGTGTGTGTGTGTGTGTAAGCGAGAGCAAAATTTTACAGGTGTAGAGAGTGAACACTTCTCTTCATACCAACACGCAATGAGTTTAGTCATCAGGCATTTCTTCTCCAAAGATGCGCTGGCATTTAAACTGCCTCATGATGGTCATGATATAATGCCAGGCAAGTTTTCTCAATACTTACCAGAACAAGCCTGTCAAGTCAATTCCCTACAGTTTTTTTTTTTGTCGTGCACGTGCAAAATGTCAACTTCTCCAGTACGTTGACGATCGCGTCACCCATTCGCCAACACATCTGAGACGATGACTCACTTCACTGAGCTTGGATTGATGTCGAATGGATGAAACACTGACATTGACGGTGACTGACGGACATTCGTCGATAATTAGTGCCTTAGCTGACCCGCTCCACCACGTTCAGAGCCGCAACTCGTAAACACAGACATCTCCGAGATAAAAGAAATGTGTGTGTGTGTGTGTGTGTGTGTGTAGTAGTAGTAGTAGTAGTAGTAGTAGTAGTAGTGGTAGTAGTAGTAGTAGTAGTAGTAGTAGTAGTACTTTTCTTTAACGTCTTTTCACTAATGTGATATTAGACGAAGAGAGAGAGAGAGAGAGAGAGAGAGAGAGAGGAGAGAGAGAGAGAGGAGAGAGAGAGGAGCGAGAGAGAAGAGAGTCTTATGTAGGCCTATTCATGCATGCTGGAATGCGTGTTTAAAGGTTGTGTGCATAATATAAGACACTATCAATAATTCAGCATTTTCACATTAGAATAACTGTCTAACTGGACTACAAATTAAAGAAAAGATAACTTTAAAAAGCGAAACTCTAAGTCAAGGAAAAATATCCGAAAGAGACATGCCTGATATGACGGTAAGTATGCTTGAAGGGGCAAAACAACCAAACAAGACATGAATGCTAGTTAACCTTTTTCTCGCCACACAAATACATTTTGCGTTATTACTGTACTTGGTTTTTAAAGCATCAAGTTTTTATTCTATAGAAATAAAATTTCTGTATTGATGCAAATTACTTATTTTAATATTAGGTTATCAATAAAGCTTTCAAAACATAACAGCTGAGTGTTATTTGCATTAATAGCTAGACCTTGGTGATTTGTTTTGTTTTCCTGAATCGACTATAATTGTTGTTTTAACATGTTAATATCCCTTTGGTAAAGTAAGATGCAAATATAAAGGCGCCACTGAGTTTTCATTCCTAGCACCTGTGTGTGTGTGTGTGTGTGTGTGTGTGTGTGTGTGTGTGTGAAACAACCCAATATGACAATAAAACTGGTGTGGTGTGTGTGTGTGTGTGTGTGTGTTTGTGTGTGTGTGTGTGTGTGTGTGTGAAACAACCCAATATGACAATAACCTGGTGTGGTGTGGTGTGTGTGTGGTGTGTGTGTGTGTGTGTTGTGCGTTGCGTGCGTGCGTGCGTGCGTGCGTGCGTGCGTGCGTGAGTTGTGTGTGTGTGTGTGTGTGTGTTGTGTGTGTTGTGTGTGTGCGCGTTTGTCTTGTGTGACGTTTCTAATTCTAATTTCTTCTTATTTGATGTTTTAGAAACAGATATGACGATTTGTGCGTAGGGATTTACATATAAATTGATCCTTGCCAACCAAGGCTAAAGTTACATAAGAAGAACCAAAGGCACATTACGAGCAAGAATACCAGCTATATATGTAAAAACATAAGTACTTACCAATTTCAATATACCGTAAGTACTATTTCAATTTCCATCATACACCTTGATGGCGACTAGCCGCTTGAATAGTAGTTATATAGAAAGACAGTCGCCTTGAAAACCGTATAATCTTACTAACTCTGATAACCGTCGGATGACCATATGTGCGGTTTAGGTTATTGGTCATTGGCGATCGTCTTTTAATTCAATTACAACAGCTGGCAATTAGGTAAACATGTGTGATTTAATTAGCTAATACATGGCACTGGTTTAAACAAGCAAAAATACGGCAGTGTGAATAACATTTGAAAGTCAGTTTCCTTGTATTTTATAATATAGTCTTAATTGGCGATTTGGCATATGATGGTGGAGGGGACACTCTGTGAGTAGCTACAAGTTAGCTACTTTGAATGTGGTAGTATCAGGTGTATGTGTAATGGCAGCTGATACTTTGGACGGCACTTTCTGAGTAAACAGTTTATACTACACTGTATTTCAATCACGTAAAAAAAATTACCAATATATTATTCCCCAGAACTCAAAAACAAATTTTCTACAAAATAAACAGAATATGTAAAAAACATACTAACTACAACCTAGAAACAACTCCTAAAATAAGTATGTTAATTCACATGTTTGAAAATTCAAAATAAGCACATAACCTACACAGCTAATAAACCCACGACTTACAAGGTCTGGAATACCCCACAAACTACCGATGGGTGTTTTATACCATCCTGTGTGGTTCGAGGTTGGGGGGGGAGGGTGGAGGGGATGGGAGGGTAAGGGGAGATTAGAGGAAATTCAAATCCCACTAAGGGTGAGACGATAACCTGGGGGTGAAATGGGGGGGGGGTCGGCGGTGGTGGGGGTGCTGTGTGTGTTGCCGACTGGGAATGCGAACTGGCAAACGCGATCACACTCGTGATTTAGTCATTGGTGTCAAGAGAGTCCAGTGACAAGCCGGCAGTTTAATGAGGTGGCGGCCGTTTGTCCAGCCGTGAGTTCTATTGACGGGACTGGCAGTTGGGGGGGAGTGGGTCAACAAGTGTGTTGGTCGATTAGTACCGTGGTGATAGATCTGGCGTCACACTAGTTTCTAATGACCGTGTGTTTTCACACAATGTATTCTTCTACCGCCAGCGTCTGGCAGTTGTAGAACCAGTAGTGAATTAAACAAAAAACAAATGTTCCCCTTACATTTCTATTCTAAGCAACAGTTAAATTAAAATTAAAATTTTGGATGGAATTTTGGTGAACTTAGTGACTGATTTCAAGACATTCTGCATGAGACTGCAGTTGAAGATATTTTTTCACTTTATGAGTTATGACGGTTTTCTCAACAAATTTTGATGACAACCTCAGCCTTGACGAACCTCTTGAAATCATGCAAAGGGATATAGTCTGTTGGTTTACATACATTTTTAAAACCCAATCTGGCGTTGGATAAACACTACTCATTAATTACCTTTACACGCGACCTCGATGGCACCATTTCATTTTTGTTCGATAAATGGCCTGTAGATTCCTATCCCCTTCCAAACCCTCAAAACTAAGCGGAATCATCGCCCCGAAGCAGAGAAAATTTCAAAGAAGCATTTTTTTTCTTTTTATTTTTATTTTATTTTACAAAATTAATGCTTCCGGAAAAGCTTATATTATATATATATATTCAACGGGGGGGGAGGGCGGGAGGGGCCATTTTTTTTTTTCCCTGGAGAGGGTCAACTGGCATAACCCTTATATTTCATTAATTTCACACAACAACTTTTCTTTCAACCGAAGAGGAAGACCGTTTCCCTCTTCTTTCGTTTCCTCCCTCCCCCAAAGCTGAGATTACAGTCACAGTTCTACAATGATATCACCGCCCACGTTGGTGGGTATGTTGTACCAACCACCTGGTTCTTGCTGGTCTTCGGGACTTTGGCAACGTCATGACTATGGATGTCTAAGCGGGAATGCGTGGAGCCGGAAAAAAATAATTCTCCCACTCTTTTGCTGTCTTTTCTTTTTTTTCTTTCTTTCTGTTTTCTCCTTTTCTACTTTTTACTGTGTACTACTGTGCTGGCGGTATCAGACCATGCCATCATCTCAATTCTCATCTCGGTGCTTCTTTTGCTGTTTCGGTTGTACAAAGTCTTCTCGCTGTTGGTCTCCTTGGGCCCCGTCTTTTTTCTTCTTTTCTTTTCGTTTCTTCTTTCTTCTTTTCTTGCTTTCTTCCGCCCCCTCTTTCTTCTTTCTTTTTTTTTTCTCTTCTTTCGCTTTGACTTCTTTCTTTCTCTTTTCTTTTCTTCTTCTCTCTTTTGCAAACTCCCCAAATTTGTGTGGACCGACCTTGCCATCGTCGTGATTTCCATATGGTGTCTGTGGTGGCCATGACGTATCAGCGAGTGACTTTAGTTGTGGCGCCCACATCGTGTTGGGGTTCTTGCACGTTGAGAGTAGGGAAATCATCGTTGCCATCATCGCGTTTGTTTTTTTGCTTTTGCTTTGCGCTCGTTTTTGCTGGCTTCCGCGTTGCATTCGCAGTTTTTTTTGTGTTCACGTGGGTTTACTAACTTGCTGGCCAGAGTATGGGTGTGTCAGTACGCGTGCCCCGAGTATATTGTCACTCGGAGGCAAGTCTTTGAATGGCTGGCTCGTTCTTTAAAAACCTAACTCGATACTCCGTTTTTCTTCTTTTCTTCTTTTCTTTTCTTTTCCTTTTTTTCTTTTTTCTCTTTTCTTTTTTCTTTTGCCTTCTTTTCTTTCTTTTCTTCTTCTCTTTTTCCTTTTCTCTTCTTTTCTTCTTCTTGGTCTTTTCTTCTTTGTCTTTTTTTTTTCTTTTTTTTTTTTTTTTTTCCCTTTTTGTCTTTTTTCTTCTTTTTTTTTGTTTTTCTTCTCTTTTCCTTTGTCTTTTTTCTTGTCTTTTTCTTTTTCCTCTTCTTTTCTGATTTAAATTATTCCGATAATTCCGTTTTCTTTCTTCACTTTGGTCTTTTTTTCTTTTTTTTCTCTTTTCTTTTTTTGTCTTTTTGTTTTTTTTTTGGTTTTGTCTTTGTTTTCTTCTTTCTTCCCCCTCTGGAAATTCTGTTCTAGTGTGGCAGTGAAAATCATGAAACTTGTTCTCACTCGCACAAAAGAGAGTGGCCGTGATCAGCAGGCAGCGACCTTAGACGCGGAGAAAGTGTCGTCCCATGACATGCAGCCACCTGTATCTGACGTCAGCGAGGTACTTCTGTCTGGTGTTTTCCCCCTTTCTCTTTCTCTCGTCTCTTGGCCGGTGTGTCCTGTATGATGTGCATTTTTGCAGACTCCGTACTTGGGCATTACTATTACTGATCCTGTGCTCAACACGCGATTTTAAACCTGGTGTTCAGTGTTTTTCTCTCACTTGTGCTTTCTAAACCTTCCCTGAACGTTTGCACAAAACCAACTTTCAAAATAATCTTTATTTGTTGATAGAGTGGAAGGAATTCAGGGCAGGCAGAGGATGCAAAACGGTATTATTGTGCTTTGCTTGAACACACGATCACGTGAAGTGCAACGGTCAACAGCACTTGGTCAAACAGTGCACTAGGAGCCAACTAACGTGAAACCTGCAGGGGGAAAACAGGCAATAAATAGAATGATACAATGCTGTTTTGTTATCGTCGTTGGGAAATCCCTTTTTTTTTTTTTTTTTTTTTTGTTTTTTTTTTTTTTTTTTTTTTTTTTTTTTTGTTTTTTTTTTTTTTTTTTTTTTTTTTTTTTTTTCCCTTTTTTTTTTTTTTGGTGATGACAGATGAACAGAAGATAGTTGAGCGAGGGACATTTCAGCATTTATAAATATTTTTTTTTTACTTGTGCATAAATCTAAAAGGAGGTTGCTGGCCATGACTTATTCCCTAATCAGTTAGAAAGGACAGATAAATGAACAAAATGAAAAACAAAAACAACCCTCAGGATGGGGTAAAAGTATACAACTAATCTGACCATCGATGAAAGAAATGTATAATGCTCACAAACCCAGTGGTGATTGTCATATGATAACTACCTTTGGCACGTCCTTATTTCACACACACACACACACACACACACACCCCACCACATACACACACACACACATCCCGCTTAGACAAACATCAGCATGAACACCGAAGCAGAGAAACGTATTGAGAATGCAAAACCAATCTGAATCAAGGGTGTAACGCGTGCGTGTGCATGCGTGCGTGTCTACGGGTGATTGAAGGACAGATCTTACCTAATTAACAAACACACAACAAAATTGTCCAAATATACATCTACATCTCGCCAAACAGAGCAAAGTAATGTTTTAAAAGGGGATTAGGGAAGTGAAATACATGAAAGCAGCATGTTGAAACAGCCCTTAGTTTGTTTTAACAAGGTTTGTACTAAACAAACCAACACCCCGTTACTAACACCCCCCCCCCCCCCCCCCGCCCCCCCGCCCCCCCCCCCCCCGTTAATTTTTCTTGTTGTGATGGAATCCGAACGATTGCGTTGTACACAACACACACACACACACACACACACACACCCCACACACACGCACACACACGACACGACGCCGCACCACGCACACACCACACACACACACACACACACATACCAACACACACACACACACCACACACACTCAAACAAACAAAAAAACAACAAACAAATCTGAAAACAGAAGCGTCAGATGAAATCTGCAGTATACATACACACTTAAAACAGCACACACATGATGGTGGACCTTTGAACAACAGCTCTTAAATACGTGCATTAGGTAAGAAGCCGTCTTGTTTGAACTAACTACGATCCCCTGTGTGCGTGGTTTTCCCAGAGAGCTTTTGTCTTTTTCCACAACCTACCATTTCCTCTTAAACCCCGCAGCTCACACTGTCTCCCCCCCACCCATCCCCCCTCCCCCCTCCCCTCCCCCCACAACTGCCCCCTACACAACACACCACGCACACACATGTTACCCTGTGAGGACCTGCAACACTACCAGCCTCGGAGCTACCCCTAACCCGTGTGTGTGGCCTTGTCGTACACCCACTGCTGTTGTGAAGAACCGCGTTCGTATCAACCACAGAGTTAGCGTTAGCTTTACTAACCGCGGATGGCCACACAGCTGCTGTTGTCTGTCCGGGCTTTAGTTCTCTTTTCGATCCCCACAATTGCCGCCTGTGGCCCTTCAGTCCCCGAGTGTTTACCATTATGTAAGCTGCGAGCGTTACAGTAAGAGCTGCGATCTGTGAGCGGTTTTGGGCGGCGCAATGCGGTGGAGTGGTTGAAGTGATGTGCCTGGGATCGATAGCCTGTGAGCAAATAGACCGGGGGGTGTGGGTGGTGTCAGTGGACCGCCAAACAGCGAAAAAAAAAAAAAACCCATCTTGTATCGACCTGCGTTCCGCCCTAGCCACACACCACACGCACGGCTGTCACATCTCACTTGGTTGTCGGCGGCGTCAATAGTAACGTCCTCTGCGGTCATCCGCCTCGGGGCATTGCGTAGCGCCTCGTATAGGACCATCTGTCTAATATTGGCGTTTTGGTGAGGGTCACACGCCACTGTGCCCTGTTTTTAAAAATCACCGACGAAGTTCTGAGATCTGTACTTCTTTACTAGTCCGAGGATTGTCTCTACACCATGCTTCGTTCTTTGACACTGGCGGGCCGGGGGGGGGCCGGGGGTGGCGCGGGTTTGTTTTCGATACCCTCCCGTCCTCACCCCACTTTTTAATTTAAAGCTGCGTCACCGTTAAGAGCTGCGATCTCACCTTTGGGCGGCGCATAGGTTTATTGTTGAGGGATGTAGAAGGATCGACTAGCCTTGAGGCCATAGCCGTATTGGTAGTGGTCAGTGTCGAACACAGCGGTCTGTAACCCATCTTGTATCGGCCCCGTTCGCCGCTAGCTAACCACGTCTGCTTGTCCACTCTCAATTGTGGTTGGCTCAATATAACTGACGTCATCCTTCTCAGTTGCGTATTGCTAGACCACTGTCCTAATATGGCGTTTTGGTGAGGTCAACCCACGTGCCCTGCCTTCCTGCAATCTCTGTGAATCGTACCATCTATATTTTCTGTCGGTCAGTGTTGGAACCTTATTTCTGGCTCACTCTTTTTTTTTTTTTTTTTGTTCAAGACTGTTAGAATTGTTCTTTCTTTTTTTTGTCATATCTTTAACTGGTGTCTACTGTTTTACTGCCTTTGAGAGACCATTCTCCATTTTCTCCTGTCGTTGGTTTCTAAAGGCTGGGTGCAGCCGTGGTGTTGACTCTAATTAATCCTGACGCAAAAACCGGAGTAATCGAGCTAGAAAAGGTCCTTTTTCTTTTCAGACTGAGAACTGGCCACTGTGCCGGCTGCTGAGGGACCCTCAACTCAGCCGGACTTACTATTGCCCACAAACGTGAAAGTCCTGTGTGGTACATGGTACTCAGACCACAGAACACACCCTCCAACACTGTCCGGTCCGGCCCATAAATGTTCTGCGGCGTCCAACCTGGCCATAGGGTGCATCACTGTGTATTGTACATGCAGCCTTTGGGGCAGCTGTTGAGGGGACCTAGACCTCGAGAAGACTGTGGGATTCATCGTTGGGGTGGTGACAGGACTGAAGATATGACGCAACCAATAAAATCGTACCGGCGTTAAGAAGAAAAAGGATGAAGTGAAATCTGGAACTAACATAGGTAACAATGGGTTAAAGAGGGCAGTTGTTGAATGACAAGAAATGGAGGGCTGTGTGTTGTGGTTAAGAAATTAAGTTGGAAGGTGTAGAAAACAAATACGAATCTTTTATGGGAATTGGGTGGCCAGAGGGTAAGTTTCTTTTCGTATACTAAATGAGGGGTGTGTGAAAAAATGTGTAATAGGGA
The DNA here is from genome assembly GCA_016801955.1 of Conus betulinus. NCBI lineage: Eukaryota > Metazoa > Mollusca > Gastropoda > Neogastropoda > Conidae > Conus > Conus betulinus. Next base: position 17,531 of record JADBJO010028347.1, read on the forward strand.
ACGGGGGTGGGGGACACTGAGCACTCAATAAGTGGAAATCAATTTCTGGGGGATCAAAGGCTTTTTAGGCATGCACCGGGGTGTGTTAAGCAATGACAACGGGGGCACAGGGAGGATGCCGGTGGAAACACGCACAGGGGGTGCCGGGGCTCGAGGTCTCTCGTCGCGCTGCGACAGCCTGGCAGGGGCGGGGTGCAGAGCTGGCCCATCTCCAGGGAAGGCTGGGGCCATCTAACATAATATTTTTTAACGGAATAAAATTTTTAATTATTGAAAAAGGTCTATCGTTCGTTTGGAAGTTCAGTGGGTGTCTTCTCAGATGTATTGTGTTGGTTGTTGGTCAGGTTCCTTTTTTTTTTTGTATTTTCACCGCGATGGGCTTAGCTGTTTTTTGTTAGAAAATGGTGAAGTTTTTGGAGATGCTAATTTATTTGGTTGAGGTTTTTTTTCTTCACTGGGGTGAGGTTCCAGCTCGTGAAAAGGATCTCCCTACCGCGATAGTCTGAGCTGTGAAATAATTGTTATGTGGAGGTTTTTTTCTTTTTTTTGAATAAATTCCTCTCCTAGCCTGGGTGGGTGAGGTTACAGCTCTGAAAAAGTCGCTGTGTGAATGGGTGGGGGCCGTGCCTAGCTAGATAAATGAAACGTGAATCTGATGGTGTCAGAACGCAACCCACCCCCGATCGCCAGAACCACAATTAACCTCACTGCAGCAGCACTCGTAAAACGGAGTCTAAACAGGTAAATTGCTTCTTCGTATTTCATAGGTAGTCAAGCATTTGACAGAAAGAAAGTTAAACTGACGTTGGAGTCAGATGAAGATGTACTTGCTGCTGACGGCACACAGCGCGCTTTTGGACATTCAACAGTAAAAGTGCATGCGGAACACTAGGATCGAAGTCACATAACAAACACAATTTCAACACGCTCTGTTTTGTACCTGATATCTGTTTCCTACAGCTTACAGTGCTACAATGCTACAGTCGCTACAACCTATTGTGAACACACAGCTGCTGGGAAACACTCTTACGTAAATCAACCACTCTCAGGTTTACTGATGTTGCCAGCCTGTTTTGGCAGTAAAGAAAAAACGTTAGCCATGTCAATCAGACCTCAGTGGGGTCGTTTAGAAATCAAAGAAAGCTTTTCCGTTAAAAAGGGATTGCTCTGGTTGAAGCTCTGCTTAAAACGGTTGCTAAAATCTGCTATGCTCCTGAGTAGCTCAGCTCGCACATATGTGACTTTGCCCACGGCAAACTGTGAGCTGTGGACGGCACTATGAGCCGCACTGTAGTTGCAACCGTAGCAGCACCATGAAAAAGATGACATCCATTGACTCTTGCCATAGCTTGCATGTATTCTCTTAGCACCTACCGACAATACTGATTCCAACATTTTTTTTCTCACATTTTTAAGTCAACCTCTCGCATCCCTCCCTCAACACTCACATTTTCCTCCTCATTTCTCACACCATTCATCCCTCAACATAATTTGGCAAAGTACTTACTTAAAACAAATTAATAACAAATTCATGTATGTACAGATATAAAGGGTTGTAATAATAAAGAGTTCAAATGAAAATATCCTATGACATTTGCCTTGATGTTCTTTGTATTTGAAGGAATGAATGGGAGAATGAGTTGACTCAACTGACACCATGTATATGTTGGAATTATAATCATGTTAGGAAAGTATTAGCAAAGAGGTTTCAAAAAAAATTTGTTGTTTTTTTTTTTTTAAACAAACATAAAAAAGACACATGTATCATAATAATTGTACAAAAACACAGAAGAAGTCAACCCTGATTCCAAACATTTATTGTCACTCTCTGTTAACAAACACTCTTCTGCGTAGCTAGTAACTAACTCGGGGTGTGTGGCCAGTTGTACAGTAACGTGATTCAGTTCCTCTCACTGTGCAACTATCACCACAGCTAGTATACTGCTTTTAGTGTGCCCCCCCCCCCCCCCCAAAAAACCTCACCCCCCACGAAACCCACCCGCAACAGCTCAAAGCTTACTCAACTGCTAGTTCACAGTGCAACTCAACAGGGATTCCAACAAACTCGGGCAACCCTACAAAATCGTTTTTCTCGTTAGTATGTCAGCGATGGCCATGACAATGCACCCTTTTGTCTTTGCGTAATGAGTGTCGTGCAACGCTCATGCGAGCGCCTTGTGTTTGACAGTGCATCTTGTTCACACTGGTGCTATGATCAGTGTGTCGGATGTTCAGTATAGTATTGTAGTAGCATCACTCTGTTTTTACGCATAGTGGTCGCTTCACGTTGTGCTGCTCTTTGGCAGGGTGCAGTGATCCTATGTCTAGGATGTCACAGATCCCTAAGTAGCATCCGGACTCCATGGCCTGAATTTCTTCTCCTAACTGATGTTATGATGGTCCCATGTCGCTCATTTTTTTGCCATGGAGAACTGATGAAAATCATGCTTGACATTTCAGTTAACTGTGAAAAAAAGAAACATCATTAAAAAGAACCGCGTCATGTGGCTATGATGGTCCAGATGAGTCCGTGGCCTAGACTAGATCAGGATCTCTTTTGAGCAACTGTTTGAACGAAGGAGTGGAGTGGGAGGACGAAAATGAGAAGACTAACCAGTTGACTGACCCAACATTGCAGAACGGTGATGTAGAGAATACTTGCAGGTACACCGAGTCTTGGCACACAGAACTGTAGTGTGGGACCGCCAG
>JADBJO010028348.1:0-2500 GCA_016801955.1 Conus betulinus
CAGCCCCCATGGACTCGCTGATACCGGTGACCCTGACGGAACCAAACCAAGGCCGCAGACGTGGAGAGGACATCGAAACTGAGGTCACCATGAGGGCAGGGCATGAAGGGCCACAGAATTTGAGACTTTCTTTTTTTGCTGATCGATGAGAATGAGGATGATTAAGATGATGCTACGGATTTCCATTTCGGTCTGAGACTACATGACAGGGCTGTACTCTACGCTTCCTTTCATAATATATCCCGGCGTCAACCAGGCGAGAGGGCACCTGCAGTGTTGGTCAGGAAATTTGAGCAACACTCTCAGAAACGCATCCATTAAGTGGATGAAACTCGACTAGATGGTCCCAGTCTTCCCAACTGAGTCCGCAGCAAACACAGCTCTGGGTAGGAGCTGGTCGGGGCTGAAAAACCCACATGACTCTGATGGAATTTGAACCCACGACCTCCCAGCCGGGAGTCCGCGACGCTAACCACTTCGCCATGGCGGCTGGTTATCATACATTACTTGTTCAAACTGTTCCCAAAGTGCATTCACGTGATACATATTCAGAGCATTCCTTCTGTTGCTGTCTTTTACTTGCAGGCAAAATGTATGATTGTCATCAGATTCGACACTCACGGACATCAACACTACATTCGTTTTACATCTGTAATCTATGTGAGTTAGTTTTGTCTTGAAGTATCGCTTTTCAAATGTGCATGAGAGTCATTTTTTTTTCAGGATCAGAACTAGATTACCAACATGCAGATTCGTTCCCTTCCGAGATGACGATAGTTTGGGATGATGATGTCAATTCAGTTATAAACCCAATCACACAGAGCATAAACTGGTTCAGCCACCCAGAGCAATGAAAACATTGAGGTGTACATGCAGAGCAGAAACAAATCTGACTACACGCAATCAGCCATGTGGCGGAATACTAGACACACTCACACGCACGCACGCACGCACGCACGCACGCACGCACGCGCGCGCGCGCGCGCGCACACGCACGCAAGCACGCACGCACGCACACGAGCGCACGCACGCACACACACACACACACACACACACACACACACACACACACACACACACACACACACACACACACACACACACACACACACACACACACGCACGAACACACACACACACACACACACACACACACACACACACACACACACACACACACACACACACACACACACAGTATTGTGGAGTGTGTCATGGACAGTACGACCCTATGTCAAAGAACGCCAGAGATCCTGAACAATACACTTGAGGCAGCAGGGGCAGATGCAGATGTTACTGATACAGCATTGTTTACCACCACCACCAAAGTCACCCCCCTGCCAAAGACATAGTGAACGACAGCCTTGGAATGTCCGCATGCGTCTTTGTCTGAATGGCATGCAGTCGAGTCGTGTCTTCAACGCCTTTGTGTCTCAATGGCATGTAGTCGAGTTGTACCTTCAATGTCTTTGTCTGAATGGCATGCAGTCGAGTCGTGCCTTCAGTGCCTTTGTGTGGCTGTGTCTGTCGACTTGTTGAGGTGGAGCCTGAGCATTGTGTGGCTGTGTCTGTCGACTTGTTGAGGTGGAGCCTGAGCATGGTGTGGCTGTGTCTGTCGACTTGTTGAGGTGCAGCTCACACACACACACACACACACACACACACACACACACACACACACACACATATATATATATATATATATATATATATATATATATATATATATATATATATATATATGTGTGTGTGTGTGTGTGTTTTGTTATATGTTTATATATATATATATATATATATATGTGTGTGTGTGTGTGTGTGTGTGTGTGTGTGTGTGTGTGTGTGTGTGTGTGTGTGTGTGTGAGCTGCACCTCAACAAGTCGACAGACACAGCCACACCATGCTCAGGCTCCACCTCAACAAGTCTACAGACACAGCCACACAATGCTCAGGCTCCACCTCAACAAGTCGACAGACACAGCCACACCATGCTCAGGCTCCATCTCAACAAGTCGACAGACACAGCCACACAACGATCAGGCTCCACCTCAACAAGTCGACAGACACAGCCACACCATGCTCAGGCTCCATCTCAACAAGTCGACAGACACAGCCACACAACGATCAGACTCCACCTCAACAAGTCGACAGACACAGCCACACAATGCCCATGCTCCACCTCAACAAGTCGACAGACACAGCCACACCATGCTCAGGCTCCACCTCAACAAGTCGACAGACACAGCCACACAATGCCCATGCTCCACCTCAACAAGTCGACAGACACAGCCACACCATGCTCAGGCTCCACCTCAACAAGTCGACAGACACAGCCACACAATGCCCATGCTCCACCTCAACAAGTCGACAGACACAGCCACACAATGATCAGGCTCCACCTCAACAAGTCGACAGACACAGCCACACCATGCTCAGGCTCCACCTCAACAAGTCGACAGACACAGCCACACCATGCTCAGGCTCCACCTCAACAAGTCGACAG